>CM061554.1:62514874-62794874 GCA_030864225.1 Capsicum baccatum var. pendulum | reverse complement strand
AATCACCAATGTAATTGAAAAAAAAAAGCACCTGTGTTGTGTTGATTTATGAGAATTGAAGCATATGTGCAATTACCCAATTTAATATTCATATCGACAAGTTTTATAATTCTTATGGGTATATTATATGTTGAGTTTTCATACTTTTTATAAGATAAAACATTTTAGCAAATTGAGAACACTCCATGGTATATATGTTGACGATTGATATATCTGTTATATATGAATTGATTTTCTGTAATGCCACTGATACAGAGACAGGATTTTGGTAAGGATAATAATAGAAAAATTTTCCAACTACTTTTTCATTTTAGTTATAATTTAAATTTTTTTACATAGTTTTATCATTCTTTTAATTCTTACTGCTTTAAGATTTTTAATCAACGTTTCATTTGTCACTCAATATTACATTTCGGTAAATTAATAACTGTGCCCAAAACGATCGTGTCACAAGTAAATTTTGTTCCTGTTTTCTTGCTTTTATATTTCATTTTCAAATAGATCTTCTATAAATATAAGGATCTACTTATCCACATCAAAGAAATGATTTATGAGATTTCATTTGCAAAATTTCATTCATAACTTGAGGCTTATACTGGAGAAGGCAGGTTTACTTCTATTATATCAAACAAGGCAACAATGGTGTGAAAATAACCCACTGTTGAGGCATACATATGATAATCTAGAAAAATTCTTGAGAGATGCTGAAGGTATCTGTGAATCATTGATTATCAAGGAAGAAAAATGTATACTTAGATCAATGCCTCTACTTATGGGTTTCATACCACCCATACATGTTCCTCTTCTCTCAACTTTTATAAAAAAAAGTATTTTTTAAAAGTTCTAATTAAAGTATCATTTTTAGATAATAATTTTCATCACGGTTATTTTTATGCAGTTTCGAATCATAATATATCTACCTCCCTTTAGTATGGAAGAGTAATAATTTTGAGAGGCGTCTTCAGAAGTTGCTGTAAGAAATTACACACGAGATACTAACGTAGTGATTGTTTGTTTAATGACTATTAGGTACTTCAGATAGACTATCATTGATATTGTATTTTCATTGAAGTAGAAAACATCTAAAGTTGATTAATATGATATGCTAGTTTATAAATTGTTATGCCACGATGGAAGAAAAATGCTAATGTTACATGTTTTAACTTTTCAATTACAGAAACTGCATGTACCATTTACATTAATTACCATATAAATAAAGATCTTACTTTTGATTTTAATATCATCAATGCAGTTAAATAATCGTTGCTTGGTTGCAAATTATAAAGAGAAAAGGGCTGTCCAATTTTTTCGTACAATCAGAAGTTAGTCGGCCATTCTTTTAACTTACAAATGTTAGTTCTATTTGAAATCGAAGTAGGCTAAGAGGAGTTTGAACACTGGATTGTGATAAACAATTCTTTTAAATTGCTCGATTATCATAACAAAAAGGCATGTTTTTGTGGATTTTTCTTCTACTTAAAAGAGAATTATTATTGTACATATAAGAATTCTTGATCTATTCTCAAATGGATCATTATGTATCACAACACATAACCTGCATTCCAAGACATGTCACTGGCAATAGTTGTGAGTTTAGCTTATGAAACATTACAAATTTAAGTACTTAGGCTGGTTTAAGGATTATCATATGTTGCATAGCATTTGGTCTATCTTAACTGAGAATATTGGATAACCTTTATAGTAGAGAGGTGTATCATTTATGATCTGTACATCATTTATGTTTAGTACTTCTGAGGCATTGCATCTTTGATATTATTCCATCTAGCAATAACAATGAAGAGAAATCATATCAATTCTCTCAAAGGGAAGTGGACAGTTGATCCTTCCTTCTATCAAGGCAAACACAATGAAAGCGTTAAGTCATCCGCAATGTGTCATTCGGAGAAGCCTTATTTTATCCGAGTGGGATGGATAAGAGTATCCCAAGCCAATTTACCCTTGAGAGATACTGCATCTAAAGATGGTCTTTTTCTTACAATAATGTTTTTCTTAAAGTCGTCGTTTCATGCTTTAACATAGCTTAAAATTTTCTTTCCTTCTATGTAAGAACTATGTTTGACCTGAATTCTCGAGAATGAGATATGTAGGCAGCCTATGTTGGCTTCGATCAACCCCTTAGGAAAATCTATCCTTCTCATTTTATGTATGAACTACGTGATGACCTGAATTCTCAGGTATGAGATACGTAGGCGACCAATATCGGCTTTAGTCATCCTTTAGATTTCTTCTATGTCTGCTTCCTACTTCACAGGATACATAGACACCCCAACAACTCGGTCATATCACCTCAGGAAATGAAAACTGGGCAGAATTTTTGAGAAGGAATCTCAAAAATTCAAAAGAAAAAGATCATCCTCCAGCAAAAAGAAACAAGACCAGTAAAGACTTCGAGGGAAATTCTTGAGATCCTCTCACGCCAAGATCATCTCAAACAGTATCAAACTGGGGTAGAAATTTTGAGGAGGTCCCAAAAATTTCCAATAATATACTTGAATGTATTCTAAATTCCCCAGCACTAAGAGGTCAAAGTCAAGTTTCATAAATCACCAGCCACCATAAAGTCTAGGTAGAATAAATCTCCAACTAGGATAAAACTTTTAACAAAACTATGTTGTAGAACTTCTCAGCAATGATAATGAGTTTCTGGAAATCCTCCATCAGATATCAAATATAATCAGACCTCAGGCGGGAGATGTTCATTAAGCTAGCACATGACATCACTGGCACAGATTTTTTACAAGATTTTACATAAATTTTTTAAACTAAGTTTTCAGAAAGCCAAAAATATTTTGAAAATCTATACAAAGTTATTCTACTTAACTAGTTTTTGCCTAACATCTATTGAAACAGAGAGTCAAGGCAAAAGTCCAAACATGACGGAGTACCCCAAAGATGGCAAGAAGCAAACCAAAGATCAAATGAGGTCAACACAGAGTAGTTTCATCTAAAACTAATATTTTTTCTGTGGATGAAGGGATCAATACACAAAAATAAGGGTCTTATTCAAAAATTCCCAAGCGAATCGAGAACCGTACCAAAGTATATAATGCACAAGAATGGTATTTTTGGGTATCCCCAAAAAAGCGTTCAATTACACATTTATAAAGGACCTTTTGACTTTTTTATATTATCTCAAGAGAATATGGATTACAAATAAAAGTGTCTTATCTTCTTTATGAATATTTTATTCAGAACTTTTTCTAAAAAAAGTCTCTAGTAAAAATGAATCTATGCCTACTAAATGTTTACCTTAAGTGCAGGTACATTCAAAAGAGTTGAAAAAATAATGACACAATCAAAAGGATCACTCAATATGACAAAGAGCAGAAAAGTCCTTCTCGGATTCTCCATAGAGTGAAACAAACGACATTCAAGCAATTCCCAGAAAGGGGATCTCACCGATTTGCTTATATTTGATAGACTTGTTGTTTAAATACTCCCCCAGAAGGAGAAGATATATTAATAGTAGATTAAGTCATTTGAAGTATGATACAGAGTATCCTTTCATTTGGGCTTTATGCTGACTATGGTCGCCAACAAAAGCGGCACTGTGTCTTTTAACACGCCGACAAACAGATTTAGGTAAAAATTTGCTTCAAACTTCCGAAAGGTCCATTACTTACCATTGCATTCTATTTCATCCCATTAAATTTCATTGTATACCATTACCTGCCATTACATATCACTATATTCCATTGTATACCATTGCATATTGTTACATTCTATTACATACCATTATATTTCATTACATATCATTGCATTTCGTGTGAATAACATTAAATTTCATTAATTACCATTATATTTTATTTTATGTTGAAAGGTTCATGACAAGAGTGCCATTTAATTCCATTTTCAAGAGAGCCATGCCGAGGGTCCATTTCATGCCATGACAAGAGGACTATTTTATTCCACTGTCGAGAGGTCTATTTCATTCCATTATCGAGAAGGCCATTTTATTTCAGGCTGAGAGGGCCATTATACCATTCAAATAAGTTTTTGTAATTTCTCACCATACATGACAATAAGGTCTGGCTTTGGAAGTTGCTTTGGAGTACCTATATCAGTGTGATCACGCAAAGATAGCATAATCTAGCTTAAAGTATATCTCAATATTTTATATCTTTTGACCACGCAAGAGGCAATGTAGCCCGGGGTCGTGGATATTTCAGCATTTTAATCGGATAGTATGCAAGGTTATCAAAACAACATCCTAACCAGATTGTATGCAAAGTTACCCAAAGATCGACAATTCAAAGGTTATCCATAAGTCACAACTAAATCCTTACCGAAGAATATATGAGATTACCAAATTGATAGGTCCAAGGGTTCTCTATAAGCTGTACCATATCCAAGATTGATTATGCACAGGATTACCCGAAGACTAATAATTTAAAAGATATCTATAAGTCATATCTAAGGTCGGATATTATGCAGGAATACCTGAGGGATAAATATTTGAGGGATATCGATAAGTCATCACTTATCCAAGGTTGGATAATGTGCAGGATTATCCAAAAGTTAGCAACTCAAAGGATATTTGTAAGCCGCCTCATATCCAATATCAAATGATGCACGAGAATGCCCACAGACTGATAGTTTGAGGGATAACTATAAGTTGTATCGATACAAAAGATGCAAAAGAATTACATGAGGTCACATATAAGAAGCATTATAAGTGACCAAAAGGGTTGCCACATCAACAGAATATTATGCGGTAGCAGGGACCGTTCTGCACAAAGTGTCATTACTATATCCAAAAGGGTCAGCCCACTTTGAAGAAATATTAAATAAAAAAAAGAGATACTTCATTGAACAACCAAAAGGGTTGTTGTATCTGTTATTGAAACAAATTATTGCCCTCCAAATAGGTCCATGAGAGGAAGATTTCACTTTTCGAATAACAACTCACGCGGAGATATGGTAAAACATAATATACCTTTTTTGTGAATTATGTTTATTACTAATAAATTTTATTTGAGATATGATCAAGAGCATCCAAGAGGATGAAAATATCAAACCAAAACCACAGGTGCAGACGACTTCAAAAAGGATGCAGCACAATGTGAAACTTTTTCTTAGCAGCAAACTAGGACGTAGTCTAAAGAGGGACATCGAACTCTTTGAATGGGAGCTAAAGTATGATTTAGTAACACCCCAAAATCTGATTTTCGGGATACCACACGGTACTCCAAACTACAAGTAGTCTTGAGCTAACCCTGGCTACTTTTCCACTAAATTTGAATCTCAACATAGGGGAAATATGAATATGAAAACATAAAAAATGCAGAAATCTTATCAGAAACATACTAATCTCACAAGTCTTGATAAAACAATGCTGAAAAATCTGAATACTGAACCCAAAGTCTAAAACTAAATCTAGTAGTCTGACAATCCTCTACAGACTTAGTCTAGAGAGTCACTGGGAAAGGCCCCAGCTGACTCAAACTGTCTGAAATGAATAATGAAACATCTACTAATAAACTGAAAATATGAATAGCTAAGTCCCCGAACTATGAGGACTCACCAACTGTAGGGATGTAGGTGAGATGCTCGAAAATCACTCACGCTGCTGAGACTGAGCACCTGAACCTACATTACGAGACAATATAGCACATAAACGTATATGTGGATTAGTACTTTGATGATGTACTGAGAATATGGGGATGAATGCAATAAGTAAGCAATATCATCAGAATTTATAAAATCATGCATGCTAAATGTAAATGACTCCCATAGGCTTGAGTAATCTGAAATTTGAAGATCATAAATCATTAATAGTAAAGCACATCATATAAATCTTGTGAGCCATAACAATTAGTTCTGAAATCTGTATTCTATTCTTATTCTCAAATCATATAGGCTAAGTGAAATTTGAAAACTTATTCTGCATGAAAAAATACTTTATCTGAAGGAAATTCTTTCAAAGATTTTCTTTACTAGTAGGGAGGTTTTTCTAACCGACATAACCCATGTGAGCATTCATAGAGTCTAATGTTCTTGTCCCCCTAAGGAAGAATTCTCTCGTTGGGGAAATGAGTCATACTCTTGCCAGGGAGTATAATGTATCTAAGTGATCATATATCTATCATCCACGTAGAAGTGGGAACAATCTAAATCCTACGTTGGCACATAGTTCTGGGGTATGAAATCGTAGTAACGTACCCATCTCGATGTTAAATACTACTCCCATTAAATTTGTGTGCTCATTCTGATGAAAATCCACTTTTAGAATAATCTAATGGTTTATAATGGAAACAAACCGTATATCTATAAAGCTAAATCTTTAATCTAAACCTGTAAAGTGGATTTATATCTATTCTGAGACCAAAAGGTCAAATCTGTATTAATCATCTGAAAGAAATCTAGTTATAGGGTGTTTATAGCATAACAATTCTTGAAATAACAATCTTTAATTAGGGCTTAATGACCCATGTATCAATCTCATGTTAAAATATCAAAATGTTTATGCTTGATAATGTAAACATTGATAATTCAATTTAAAATCTGGAAATTTCTAAAATATGTATGAAAATATGAACATAATCATGTAGTTCAATTTCTAAATCATTGGGAATCTCATAAGCTTGTAAATAACATTAATGGGTATAAACCCTAACTTCAATTTCATGGAAAATCATATAAAATTCAGTAAATTTATAATTAAAATAAGTTTTGGGCACAAGGATGAAAGGAGTATCCTTGTTCATAACCCCACATACCTCAATTGATGAACTAGATGCTAAAACTTGAATCTTGGATCTCTATTGATGATTTGAAGAAGAATTCTTAGAGTTCTTGTATTGGGAATCCTTAATCTTGAATTTTCTTAGATAATTAATGGAGGAATTTGGATTTTTTGAGGAGAAAGTTTGATGATTTGGGTTTTCTTTAAGAGTATTTTTGTGAAAAGTGAATGTAATATGCTTAGGACGGGTTAAATTATCTATTATTCACGACTTAGGGCTTAGGAAAATACCAAAGAGACCCTTTCAAATTTTTACTCAGAACTGGAAAAATTCTTGAATTTGGCCAATTGCGCGACGCGCTATGATCGCGGTGGCCTACTGGAAACTACCAACTGGGACCTGGAAAGACACCGCAATGCAGATCCATCGCGATGCTCTACTATATTACTATTTCAACCATCACCGCGATGCACCACCATCACAGTGAGCCACTGAAAATGGATAAATGGGAAAAAGGGCTTCTCTGCGATGCAGAAAAATTACAGAGTTTCACTGGATCTTGACGAATGGGAAATTTGGCCTCTCCGCGATACGCCAATATCACAGAGTGTCACTGGAATTTGACAATTATCATTCAAACCATCTCCTCGATGCGCTAAGGACCTAAATCACAGTGTTTTACGATTGAACTTAAAATAGCCCTAACTTCTCACTCGGTCATCGGATTTAGGCGAATCTTATATTGTTGGAAATCTTATTAAATTTCCTACCAAATAGGAGGTCTAAATCTGGAAAATTCCTTACGAAATAATTATTATTTATTTTTGAAGCTATCCCTTAACATTCTAGGGACGAATTTTAACTAGAAAACATACAGGGTATTACAATATCTCCCCCTTGGGAACATTCTTCCTCGAATGTGGTTTGATAAGCTGAGAATACTGAGAAATCTGAGTCTATAAGATATCATACACAACTGAAATAAACTGAATCTAAATTATTTTGAGCTTCTAAGTAATTTTGTGAGTGCATGAACTTACATGAGGACAACTATATAGCGGAATATATGATTAGAAAAGAACTAAATTTTGAAATAGTATTACCTTTGGCTAAATCTGAGTTTGCAGATAAGAAGTGAGGGTACTTGGCTCGCATATCTGCTTCTGTTTCCCAAGTGGCACCCTCAACGGACTGATTCATCCAAAGAACTTTGACCAAAGGAACTTCTTTGTTCTTTAGTCTACGGATTCGATGATCTAAAATCTCAACTGAAATTTCTTCGTATGAAAGGTCGTTCTGAATATCTGACCTTTCTAAAGAAACTAAAATAATGGAGTCACCGATGCACTTCTTAAGCATAGAAACGTGGAATACAGGATGAACGACTGACAAGTTTGCGGGCAAATCAAGCTCATAAGCTACTCTCCCAACACAACTCATAATCTTATAAGGGCCAACATACCGGGGACTAAGCTTCCACATTTTGCCAAATCTCTTTACCCCTTTCATGGGTGAAATTTTCAAATATACTAAATCACCAACCTCAAACTTGAAGTCCCTTATTCTCATGTATGCTTATGATTTTTGATGACTCTGGGCTATTTTCAATATTTCTCTAATCAACTTAACTTTCTCCGTAGCTTCAAACACTGTATCGGACCCAAGCAAAGCTACCTCACCCACTTCAAACCAACTTATGGGCGATCTACATCTCCTCCCATAAAGAGCCTCAAACGGGGCCATCTGAATACTATAAATGTAACTGTTATTATAAACAAACTCAATCAATGACAAATGCCCATCCTAACTAACTTTAAAATTAATAGCACATGCCCTCAACATATCATCTAGAGTTTGGATGGTCTTCTCTGCTTGACCATCTGTCTGAGGGTGGAAAGTTGAACTTAGGTGGACTTAGGTCCCAAGACCCTTTTGAAAGGCTCTCCAAAACTGAGAGGTAAACTGAGTACCCCTGTTTGAAATGATGGACAAAGTCACTCCATGCAATCTGACTAACTCTCAGATATACAACTTAGCATAATCCTCAGCTGTATAAGACGTGTGAACTGGCAAGAAATGCGCTGACTTAGTTAATCTGTCTATAATAACCCAAATCGAATCATGATGATGATGCGAATGGGGTAAACCAGTCACAAAATCCATATTCACCTCTTCCCACTTCCAAGTGGGAATACCAAACTCTTGCAACGTACTACCAGTTCTTTGGTGCTCCACCTTAACTTGTTGACAAGTTGCACATTTAGCTATGAACTCCGCTATGTCTCTCTTTATACCACTCCACCGATAGATTTCCTTCAAGTCACGGTACATCTTGGTAGCACTTGGATGAATAGAATAACGTGCACTATGCGTTTCAGCTATAATCCGTTGTCTCAACTCATCAACACATGGCAGACACAATCTACTTTGGTATCTCAAGACGTTATTTCTCCTTTGGAAGAAAACCTCCACTTTTTGGCCTTTAACCGACTCCTTCAGTTTGACCAAACTAGAATCCATATTTTGCTTCTCCTTCACTTCCAAACCTGGGGAAGATTTGAAACTACTCTGAACCCAAATATTTCCTTCAGCTAAGTCAACCATCCTAACACCCGATCTAGCCAAATGATGAACTTCTCATGATAACTCTTTCTTATCGTTCTCCACATAAGCAACATTGCCCATAGACAATCTACTAAGGGTGTCAGCCACTACATTGGCCTTGCTAGTATGATACAACACACTGATATCATAATCCTTCTACAATTCTAACCATCCCCCTTGACAAAGATTTAACTCTCTCTGGGTAAATACATACTGCAAGATTTTGTGGTTCGAGAACATATCAACATGTACACCATACAAATAGTGTCTCCAGATTTTCAAAGCAAACACCACAACAGCTAACTCGGGATCATGGGTTGGGTAATTCTTTTTGTGAGGCTTTAACTGTCTAGAGACATAGGTTATAAACTTACCTCTCTGCATTAACACACAACCCAAACCAACTCTAGAGGCATTATAATACACCACAAAATTGTCTGTACCATCGGGTAATGCTAGAACTGGGGCTAAAGTAAGTCGAGTCTTCAACTCCTGAAAACTCTTCTCGTAGAAATTTGACTATAGGAACTTAACCTTCTTTTAGGTCAGTATAGACATAGGAGATGCAATAGATGAGAAACCTTTAACAAAATGGTGGTAATCACCAGCTAGACCCAAGAAACTTCTAATGTTCGACGGAGAAATGAGTTTAGGCCAATTTTTTACGGCTTCTGTCTTTTAGGGATTGACTCTAATACCATCGGCTGAAACAATATAACCGAGAAAGGCTACTGATCTTAGCCAAAATCCACACTTGCAGAATTTGGCAAATAATTGATGATCCCTAAGAGTTTGCAAGACAATCCTAAGATGGTCTACATGGTCATCCTTACTATGAGAGTACACAAGGATATCATCTATGAATACTATGACAAATATGTCTAAATATTGTTTGAACACTCGATTCATAAGGTTCATGAAAGCTGTTAGGGCATTGGTTAGCCCAAGAGACATGACTAGAAACTCAAAATAACCATAACGAGTTCTAAATGATGTCTTTGGAATATCACACTCCCTTACTTTAAGCTGGTGATAGCCACATCTGAGGTCTATCTTTGAGAAATAACTTGCACCTTAGAGTTGATCAAATAAGTCATCAATTCTAGGAAGAGGATATTTGCTCTTGACTGTGACCTTATTTAGCTGACGATAGTCAATGCACATTCACAAAGAACCATATTTCTTTCGCATGAATAGGATGAGAGCGCCCCATAGAGAAATACTAGGCCCTATGAAACCTTTATCTGAAAGATCTTTGAGTTGCTCTTTCAACTCCTTAAGCTCTACGGGAGTCATACGATAAGGAGGGATAGAAATAGGCTGAGTATCTGGGAGAAGGTCAATACCGAATTCTATCTCTCTATTGGGAGGCACCTCCAGGAGATCTTCTGGAAAAACATCAGGAAAATCATTAACTACACTAACTGACTGAATTGTTGGAGTCTCAGAATTTGTGTCTTTGACTTGAGCTAGGTGGTAAATGGAATATTTGGATATCAACTTTCTGGATTTAAGGTAAGCTACAAAACGACTTTTGGGAGACACTGAATTACCTGATCACTCAAAGACTGGCTCATCTGGGAACTGAAACTTTACCACACGGGTGCAACAATCTATAAAATCATAACAGGAATAGAGCCAATCCATACCAAGTATAAGATTAAAATCAACCATATCTAACTCTATCAAGTCTGCTAACATGACTTTATGAAGGACAATGATATGACACTTTTTATAGATTTGCTTAGAAATAACTGACTCACCTACTGGAGTAGAAACCAAGAAGGGCTCAGGGATCTTTTCAGAATTTATCTAAAAATTTACTGCAACTAATGGGGTCACATAAGAAAAACTCAACCCAGGGTCTAGCAACACATAAACATCAAGATGAAAGACATGAAGAATACCAGTAACAACATCTAGTGAATCCTCCTGCCCCTGATGAGATGGTAAAACATAACCAATTCTAGCACTGAACGCCACCGGTACTGGATAAAACGCCCTGAGGATGGGCTGGGCAACCTAGAGGAGCTGGTGCACTATTAGCTTGAGTCTAGGGACGAACATCTTTGTTTCCCTGTCTAGCATGCGGATACTCTTTGATTTTGTGACCCATCTGGCTTCTGACCCCACAAATATTGACCCGCATAATTTTTGCCACACTTATCACATGGGGGATGATTGGGCTTCCCACTTACACTATTATGAGATCTGGACATAGAAGACTTACCTTACTATTTTTGCCTGTTTCTGGGTGCGGGAGCACTGGCTGAAGAAGGTGCGGGCATAGATGAACAATTCTGAAACTGCGAGTGATTTCCCCCCCAGACCTATTCTGACCATAATCAAACTACCTTGTTCTAGCCTTCTTATTTACTCTCTCTCTTTTCTTCAACTTCTTTACCTCAATCTACTGAGCATGCATCATCAACCTAGCAAGATCTATGTCTCCAATAAGCATAGCAGTCCTATACTCCTTAACTACCAACCCAGATACATTGGTCACAAACTTACTTATGCTTGACCTAGGGTCAGCCATTTTATCAGGCGCATACTTAGACAACTAGTTGAACTTGAGGCAATACTCCTTCACTGTTATTGATCCTTGCCTCAGGTTTATGAACTCTTATAGCTTAGAACTGAATGCCACCGGTACTGGATAAAACGCCCTGAGGATAGGCTGGGCAACTTAGAGGAGCTGGTGCACTATTAGCCTGAGTCTGGGGATGAACATCTTTGTTTCCCTGTCTAGCATGCGGATACTCTTTGATTTTGTAACCCATCTGGCTTCTGACCCCACAAATATTGACCCGCATAATTTTTGCCACACTTAGCACAAGGGGGATGATTGGGCTTCCCACTCATACTATTATGAGATCTGGACATAGAAGACTTACCTTACTGTTTTTGCCTGTTTCTGGTTGCGGAAGCACTGGCTAAAGAAGGTGCGGGCATAGATGACCGATTCTGAAACTGTGAGTGATTTCCCCCCAGACCTATTCTGACCATAATCAAACTGCCTTGTTCTAGCCTTCTTATTTACTCTCTCTCTTTCCTTCAACTTCTTTACCTCAATATACTGAGCATGCATCATCAACTTAGCAAGATCTATGTATCCAATAAGCATAGCAGTCCTACACTCCTTAACTACCAACCCAGACACATTGGTCATAAACTTACTCATGCTTGACCTAGGGTCAGCCATTTGATCAGGCGCATACTTAGACAACTAGTTGAACTTGAGGCAAGGATCAATAACAGTGAAAGAGTATTGATCCTTGCCTCAGGTTCATGAACTCTTATATCTTAGCTTCCCTCATCTTACATGGGAAGAACTTGTCTAAAAATGCATCCTAAAATATCTGCCAAGTCATGGGAGTTAAATTCTCCCCTCTATTTTTTTTCCACATCACTACCCAATCATACGCAACATCCTTCAGCCTATAGTATGCCAATTCTACACTCTCCTCTTTAGAAACATACATAATTTGAGAGATCTTCTTCACCTCATCTAGATAAAATAGAGGGCCCTCACCTGTCTTTGACCCAAAGAACTCTGGCGGGTTCATTCTCATAAAATCTCAAATTTTGGTTGCGGCTAATCCCCATCTTGCTGGGGTGGGACTGCAGCCTGATGGTTGCCCTAAACATTAGCTGTCACAGCTTGGGCTAGGGCCTGAAAGGCAGCCCAAAACTCTGCATGTGACACATTCTCATTCAAAGGATCTGCGAGCTGAGGTGGTTGGTTATCATTTCTACGTGCTCGATGAAGAGGCATTTTCTGTCACGTGAAAGCACGAGTTATAAGAAGATAGAGATACTGAATGCACGATAGGTCATGAAAAAAGAGATAATTTCCTAAAATGTTCCATAACCTCTTGCTCATAGATGTGGCACGCTTCACACCGATGATCAAGACTCTACGTAACGTGGCTTGTCTGGCTCCCTAGGAATATCTAAACCTTAGTCTCTGATACCAAGTTTGTAACACTCCGAAATCTGATTTTCGGGATGCCACACGATGCTCCGAACTACAAGTAGTCCTGGGCTAACCCTGACTGCTTTTCTACTAAATTTGAATCTCAACATAGGGGAAATATGAATATGAAAACATAATAAATGCGGAAATCTTATCTGAAACATACTAATCTCACAAGTCTTGGTAAAATAATGTTGAAAAATCTGAATACTGAATCCAAAGTCTAAAACTGAATCTAGTAGTCCGACAAACCTGTACTGACTGAGTTTAGAGAGTCACTAGGACAGGCCCCAGCTGACTTAAACTGTCTAAAATAAATAATGAAACGTCTACTAATAAACTAGAAATCTATATAGCTAAGTCCCCGAACTATGAACTGTAGGGATGTAGGTGAGATGCTCGAAAATCACTCACGCTGCTGAGACTGAGCACCTAAACCTACATTATGAGACAATGTAGCACATAGGCGTATATGTGGATCAGTACTTTGATGATGTACTGAGTATATAGGGATGAATGCAATAAGTAAGCAATATCATCACAATTTATAAAATCATGGATGCTAAATGTAAATGACTCACATAGGCTTGAGTAATCTGAAATTTGAAGAGCATAAATCATGAATAGTAAAACACATAATATAAATCTTGTGAGTCATTACACTTAGTTTTGAAATCTGTATTCTATTCTTATTCTCAAATCATATAGGCTAAGTGAAATCTGAAAACTCATTCTACATGGAAAAATACTTTATTTGAAGGGAATTCTTTCAAAGCTTTTCTTTACTAGTAGGGAGGTTCTACTAACTGACATAAACCATGTGAACATTCATGGAGTCCAACATTTTTGTCCCCCTAAGGAGGAATTCTCACGTTAGAGAGAGGAGTCATACTCTTGCCAGGGAGTATAACCTATCTAAGTAATCACATATCTATCATCCACGTAGAAGTAGGAACAATCTAAATCCTAGTTGGCACATAGTTCTAGGGTATGAAACTGTAGTAACGTACCCATCTCGGTGCTAAATACTACTCCTATTAAATCTGTATGCTCATTCTGATGAAAATCCACTTTTAGAATAATCTAATAGTTTATAATGAAAAGAAACCGTATATTTGTAAAGCTAAATCTGTAATCTGAATCTGTAAAGTGGATTTCATAGCTATTATGAGATCAAAAGGTCAAATCTTTATCAATAATCTGAAAGAAATCTAGTCATAGGGTGCTTATAGCACAATAATTCTTGAAATAACAATCTTTAATTAGGGCTAAGTGACCCATGTATCAATCTCATGTTAGAACATCAAAATGTTCATGCTTGATAATGTAAACATTGATAATTCAATTCAAAATCTGGAAATTTCTGCAATATGTATGAAAATATGGACATAATCATGGAATTCAACTTCTAAATCATTGGGAATCTCATAAGCTTGTAAATAATATTAATGGGTGTAAACCCTAACTTCAATCTCATGGGAAATTATATAATTCAGTAAATTCGTAAGTAACTAAGTTTTGGGCACAATGATAAAGGAGTATCCTTGTCCATAACCCCACATACCTCAATTGATGAACTAGATGCTAAAACTTGAATCTTGGATCTCTATTGATGCTTTGAAGATAAATTCTTAGAGTTTTTGTATTGGGAATCCTTAATCTTGAATTTCCTTGGATAATTAATGGAGGAATTTGGATTTCTTAGGGAGAAAGTTTGATGATCTAGGGTTTTCTTTGAGTGTATTTTGGTGAAAAGTGAATGTAATATGCTTAAGATGGGTTAAATCATCTGTTATTCATGACTTAGGGCTTGGGAAAAGACTAAAGAGACCCTTTTAAATTTTTACTCGGAACTGGGAAAATTCCCGAAGTTGGCCAATGGCGCGACGCGCCATGATCGCCGTGGCCTACTGAAAACTGCCAACTGGGACCTGAAAAGACACTGCGATGCGGAGCCATCATGATGCTCTGCTAGATTTCCATTTGGGCCATCACCGCGATGCGCCACCATCACGGTGAGCCATTGGAAATGGATAAACGGGAAAAAGGGTTTCTTCGCGATGCGGAAAAATCGCAGAGTTTCACTGGATCATGACGAATGGGAAATTTGACCTCTTCATGATGCGCCAATATCGCGGAGTCTAACTAGATTTGACACTTGTCATTCAAACCGTCTCCGCGACGCTCTAAGGACCCAAATCACGATGTTTTACGACTGAAACTTAAAATAGCCCTAACTTCTCACTCGGTCATCGGATTTAGGCGAATCTTATATCATTAAAAAGCTTATTAAACTTTCCACACAATGGGAGGTCTAAATCTGAAAATTTTCATACGAAATAATTATTCTTTATTTTGGAAGCTATCCCTTAAGATTCTAGGGATAGATTTTAACTAGAAAAGGTATGGGATATTACAGATTTCCTCTATCATCAAACCACACTCCTATTAGAAGGAATGTGGGTTCTTTGGGATATTTTGGTTGCAGTTTCACTTTCAGGATATTTCTAAACTCATATTGGAAGTAACTTTCTCTTTCCTTCAAATTCGAGTGACAATACACCAAGAGCTTTGAAAATTATGTCCGAGTAAATTCTTAACTATGAATGTGAAGAGCTCCACATTCTTGGTTAAGAGGATACATGCCTCTTTTTTATAACTCAATTGACTTGTCACTCATTCTAAGCCAAAGATCGTCTAAAATAAGAGACTATTTTTTTTACCGATCGAGTCTAACTGCAAGCAATCTGATTTATTTAATATCAGGGATATATATGATGGGATCTTTGTTGAAAACTCGATTGTATTCCCCCCCCCCCCCAATCCTCTTATTTCCCAGGTTTCTGGTTTCACCAAAATTTAAAAACTGAGATTGCGAATTCTTTGAAATCATGCTTAAAAATTAAGTTTTATGAACTACAAATAGCGTAAATTCTCATGCAACCTAAGATATGAAGGAAACCCAATATTAGGGTCCGACCATGATTTCATAAAGTTCATGCAAAAACTAACCTCTTTCGAAAAATGAATTTGTGGTCATACAAAATTAGGAACATCAAACTTCTTTTGCTCAGGGTTACTTGAGTTCACCTTGCCCAAAGGGATGAGATAGTTATTGACACCTAATTTTTGCCCTCCCCAACTAGCATTAGCCCTAAGCGTCTTCAATTTCAAATAAAATTGAAATATTGTTTTTACCCGAATAAAGATTTTTAAAATATTTATTTGAATTAATTTTATCATTTAAATAAAGATTATACATTTCTATATTTACATATACGAGATCATATAAATTTTGTTAATTAAATAATTAATTTTACCATAATTAGATTTTTATCAAGACTCGTCTCAAAAATTAATCCAGACAGGTAAATCTTGATTTATATGTATTTGTTCTTTAAAAAATGAGTTAATCAGAAAATATTTATTGGATTTTATTAAATCAAGAAACTCAAAATTAAATCGATTGTTAATTCGTATCGGATTGCGATTCAATTTAGTCAATTTATTTAATATAACTATAATTGAAATCAGTATGACCATAATTGCAATGCAATTTGCCTGTTAAGTTTTAATTTGATTAAAAATTAAATAAATTGACTAAAATCTTAATCAATAGGTTATTTAACAAATAGCCTAATCTACCCTTACCCCTTCATTTAATTACACCACCCAACCCACTCCAAACCACCCCAGACCCAATAATATCTTTAGTTTATGCTCCAACCCACTCCACCAGTAGCCCCAACTCGCCCTAAAACCTCATATTTCTCTTCTTCCTTAAGTAAACAAACAACAATATATAACAATATCAGTTGTAACTTCAATGATATCAACACAACAGCACGTTTATCCCGTAGCTGCTCAAGCAACCCGTGAATCAAATTCCCAAAAATGACTCCACCATTGTCACCAAAATCATACACCATTGCATGCCTAGAATGAGAGATTATGTATAGAAACTTTTGGATTTCTACAATACTGTTGATTTTCTAAACGTCTGAGGACCCAACTTCAAATTTGTAGAAATTCATACAATTTCGTACTATTTCCAATTTTTTTATCCTGTAAGGATTTGAGAAATTTGCCCTCATACCACATTGATAGATTTTAATTTCGCAAACCCTAAACCCCTCAATAATATGCTACTATCCCTAGTATGAAGGGTTAGGGAGGTCTGATAGCGGAAACCCCGAAAAATATGGGATTTTGCTATTGAAGAAGAATGTTAGTGCTAATGATTCTCTAAGACTCATCTTTGAGCTTGAATTCCTAGGCTAAGAGATTCAAGCGCTCTTTTTCGGCTGTGGTGTAAAGGAATAATCTGACGAAGATCTCGTAATTTTGGTTTGTTGCCCACGAAAAGGTAAGCACATCTTTTTCTTTTAATTTATTTGTTATTTCTTCTTCTTCTTCATGATAGTAGTGATTTTTTAGTTATAGTGGAATTATTTGCCGTAGAAGGCCTACAAGACCATAAAATTTAGGTGCAAATAAAAATTTGTTATAGTTTCACCTTAGTTGTTAGTTGCTTGATTTCTGTGATGCCCTTTTCTTCCTTTACTATTCGATTCTTGTTTAAGTGTGTCAATTAGTGTGACATTCATCCTCTTACCTTGCTTTCTTTTTCACTTGAAATAGTTGATTGTAAATAAATTTTTAGGGTGTCATTTTGATTTACAGAAAATTTTCATAGTTGCTCTTAGAATGTTAGAACAAGTTTCCTTAAGTTTGAAATGTCTTTCTCATGGTTAATATTATTATCAATCAAATGTTGGATTTTGCAGAAATTATATTTTTGAAATGTCCTGATCTCTTTTTTATCATCATAAGTTTGGTTTTGCCTATTTGCTTTCATATTTGACTTTGTTGTTGCTTCTATTGAGCTTGTTTTGAAATACATGTTTTAATAATAAAGTTAGCTCACACATAGCCTCACACTTTATTTCTTTTCCATTCCTACTTACCAGAAAATAGTTATACTCTTGTTTATATTTTGATTATGTCTACTGGTTTAGTTTGAGATTGAAGAAAATTTTGGATTGCTGTTCTGGTGTTTTATTGGCGAAGTAATGAATGTTCTAGTTTTAAGATGGGTATTTCGACCATGAAGACTTTCAATGAGCTTCTGAAGTGTTTACGCATCGCATGTGTTTCCTCTGTCTATTCCTAATTTCATACTTTGCAGTAAATGCATTTCTAAAATTTAGTTGCAAGGACATATTAGATATGGTAAATATGTTACCACGTTTAATGTGTCTACATAAGAGAATCTGATTGTTTGAGTATATTCTCGTCCCTTTTCTCTCTCTCTCTCTTCATAATAATCTGAAGATATTTGTGAAATCCTTAACCGTAAGTATGCATAAGATCAGATAACTTTTCCTACCCGTTTTTAGTTGGTATCATTGTCTAAATAAGTATCTCTATGGCCGACGTGTGAAACAATTTTCTTTATATACGGTACACTGTTCTCTTGCTGAAATTTTATGATGTTTGCTTTGGTATGGATAATGCTTTTGTTGCCTTTAATAGCTTAAATGAATATTCTTCTAAGGACGTAAGCTCTCATCCCTTCTATTCTATTCATTTTCCTTTTTTATGATTGAATAGAAATTTTCTTAATATGCGTAATTCAATTCAGTTTATAGTCAATTATTTTTATTTCTTGGAGTCTACTGTGAAGTTGTTTAAAATGTGTAGTAATGATTCATTAAAAGAATGACTTGTTAACAGGGGTTATATCTTTCTTTGAAAGTTTTTAAACACGGGCGTGCCTCATGTCGCCCCTTTTTCAATTATTTGCTTTGGTGTTCATTTTTCAGAATAGGCCAAGCTCTCCTTCTCTCTCTCTCTCTTTCTCTCTCACTCTCCCTCTCCCTACTTTCTCTCTCCCCGGTCCCCGGCCCCGTCGCCGTCGCTGACCTTCGGAGCCGACCTCCGGTCGACCGTCGGCGTTGACCGACCCGATCTCCGGCTCCAGTCGCCGGCCACCGGCGCGACCTTCCGCGTCAGCCCGCCGACCCCTCCCTCCCTCCCCCATAGTCGGATCCGGCGAGATCCACCCCCCCAACCCCCCTTCGGTCCCCCAGCAGCCGCCAACCGACCCCCCCCCCAGCAGCCGTCGATCGACCGACCCTCCCCAGCAGCCGCCGATCGACCGACCCCCCTTCAGCAGCCGCAGCTCGACCCCAGCCAGCCGTCGCCGCCGCAACAGCTCCGCCTTCACCCGCCAGCTGCTCGGTCGCCAACAGCCGCAGCACCCGGACGCCGACCAGACGACGCCGACCAGTTCAGCCGGCCCCCAGCAGCCGCAGCTCCATCTCAGCACCGGAACTCACCAGAACCCGATCAACGCTGGGTTCGGGTTTTCCGGCTTGGTCTACAAGCGTGACCCGGTGATCCCTAACCTTTGTTATTTCATACCTCGCTATTTCATTTTATTCCCCTTTTCCTGCTAGTGTTATCCGACTTGCATTTGATTTACTGATATTGTCCGTGTCTGTTGTTGCTGTCGCTGTGGCTGTGGTTGTTTTCTTGCACTGCTTTTGATTGGGTATCTTCTTGTGATTTGTTGATATTATCTGTTGTCTATTGTTGCTATTGTCTGTTGTTTGTTGTTGCTGTGACTGTTGTTTGTTGTTGCTGTTGTTGTGGTCATTTCTTACATTTGAGTATATTTTCTTATATTTTCCTGTGTAGTGGCTGTGAGCGGTAATGGTTGGATAGGGTCATGTCTGAGGGGGTTGGGGTGTGGGGCAGTTGTGGGGGCGGGGGATGCGGTAAGGGCGGGAGTGGGAGGGAGGCCAAGGTATGGCTGCAGGGGCGGTAGGGGAGGGCGGGGGGATAGTGTTGGTAGGCTGAGGGTTGGTTCTTGGAATATAGGGACCCTTAAGGGTAAGTCTATAGAGCTTGTGAAGATTCTTAGGAAGAGGAGGATCAATATCGCGTGTATTCAAGAGACCAAGTGGGTAGGGTCTAAGGCTAGGGATGTGGATGGTTACAAGTTGTGGTACTCTGGGAGCGAGAGGTGGAGGAATGGAGTTGGCATCTTAGTAGATGAAGAGCTTAGAGGCCAGGTTGTAGAGGTGAAGAGGATCAACGATAGGTTGATGACTATTAAGTTGGTCATTCGGGGGTTTACCCTGAATGTGTGTAGCGCCTATGCACCGCAAGTGGGCTCGGAGGGGGAGGAGAAGTTGCGATTTTGGGAGGCTTTGGAGGAGGTACTGAGAGGCGTGCCTAGCTCAGAGAAGATTGTTGTAGCAGGAGATTTCAACGGGCACATCGGCGCGTTACCGAGAGGCTTTGGTGATGTACATGGTGGTTTTGGTTTTGGTGTGAGAAATGAAGAGGGGGCTACCCTTTTGGAGTTCGCAAGGTCCTTTGGGCTGGTGGTGGTGAACTCGGGCTTCCCGAAGAAGGACGATTATCTTATCACCTTTCGGAGCGCGATGGCCAGGACCCAGATTGACTTTATGTTGATCAGGAAAGGGGATAGGGTGTGGTGTAGGGACTGTAAGGTCATCCCGAGTGAGAACCTTTCGACCCAGCATAGGCTCTTGGTCATGGACTTAGGTATAAAGACGAATAGTAAGAGGAGGAGTATGGAGTGTAGACCTAGAATTAAGTGGGGCGGTTTGACGCCAGTGAATGCATGGGAGATAGGGGAGAAGTTGGCGGGAATAGGGGTGTGGGAGTGTAGGGGGGACGTGGATAGTATGTGGGATAGGGCGGCTAGGTGCATCAGGGAGAAGGCAAGTGAGGTGTTGGGTGTTTCTAGGGGCCGGGCTGGGCACCATCAGGGGGATTGGTGGTGGAATGAAGAGGTGGAGAAGAAAGTGCGGTCTAAGAAAGAGGCATATGCTAAGTTGGTTGAGAGCAGGGACGAAGAAGAGAAGCGGGTAAACAGGAAAGAGTACAAGCTAGCTCGGAAGGAGGCTAAGTCAGCAGTCACGACAGCTAAGACGACCACATTTGAGAGCCTGTATGCGGGGTTACAGGGGAAAGGAGGGGAGAAAAAGTTGTTTAGACTCGCTAAGGCTAGGGAGAGGAAGGGCCGTGACCTCGATCAGGTGAGGTGCATTAAGGGGGAGGACGGTTGAGTGTTGATGGAGGACAGCCATATTAAAAATAGATGGAAGTCGTACTTTCATAGGCTCTTGAATGACGAAGGGGATAGAGCTATTGTGTTAGGGGAACTGGAGCTTTCAGAGGAGTGTCGGGAGTTTAGTTATTATAGACGTTTTAGGGTAGAAGAGGTTAGACAGGCTGTTCGCAGGATGCGGAGGGGTAGGGCGACGGGGCCGGATGAGATACCGGTGGAGCTTTGGAAGTACGTTGGAGAGGCTGGGGTAAGGTGGTTGACTGGTCTATTTAACGAAATCTTCAAGACGGCAAAGATGCCCGAGGCATGGAGGTGGAGTACCATGATCCCTCTTTATAAGAATAAGGGTGACATCCAGTGTTGCAATAACTATAGGAGGATTAAGTTATTGAGTCACTCTATGAAGATTTGGGAGAGAGTGGTCGAGGGGAGGCTGAGACGGATAGTGTCTATTTCGGAAAATCAGTTTGGATTTATGCCTGGGCGCTCGATGACGGAGGCAATTCACTTGGTACGGAGGCTGGTGGAACAGTATAGGGAAAGGAAGAAGGACCTGCACATGGTGTTTATCGACCTAGAGAAGGCTTACGACAAAGTTCCCAGAGAGGTGCTTTGGATATGCTTGGAGGTGAGTCGAGTCCCGATGGCTTATATCAGAGCGGTTAAAGATATGTATGATGGAGCGAAAACTCAGGTAAGGACGGCGGGAGGAGACTCAGAGCATTTCACTGTCTTGACAGGATTGCATCAGGGATCTACTCTTAGTCCTTTTTTGTTTGCTTTGGTGATGGATGTATTGACGCGGCGTATTCAAGGGGAGGTGCCTTGGTGTATGCTTTTTGCAGACGATGTAGTTCTGATTGATGAGACCCGAAAGGGTGTGAATGACAAATTAGAGGTGTGGAGACAAACTCTTGAGTCTAAAGGGTTCAGGTTGAGCAGAAGCAAGACAGAGTATTTGGAATGCAAGTTTAATGACGTGAGGTTGGAGGACGAGGTGGTTGTGAAGCTGGAATCGCAGGAGGTATGTAAGAGGGATAGTTTCAAGTATCTCGGGTCCGTGATACAGGGTAACGGTGAGATTGACGAGGATGTCTCACACCGTATCGGGGCGGGATGGTTGAAGTGGAAGCTCGCGTCGGGGGTGTTGTGTGATAAGAAGGTGCCGCCCAAGCTTAAAGGCAAATTCTACAGGGTGGTAGTCCGTCCGGCCATGTTGTATGGAGCGGAGTGTTGGCCAGTTAAGAACTCCCACATCCAAAAAATGAAGGTGGCGGAAATGCGGATGTTGCGCTGGATGTGTGGGATGACTCGAGGGGATAGAGTTAGGAATGAGACTATCAGGGAGAAGGTTGGTGTGGCTCCAGTGGAGTGCAAGATGCGGGAAGTCCGATTGAGTTGGTTTGGACACGTGAAGAGGAGGGACATGGATGCCCCGGTTCGTAGGTGTGAGAGGCTAGCGTTGGATGGTTTTAGGCGGGGTAGGGGGAGGCCGAAGAAGTACTGGGGTGAGGTGATTAGGCGGGATATGGAGCAGCTACAGCTCACCGAGGACATGACCCTAGATAGGAAGGTCTGGAGGGCGTGAATTAGGGCAGAAAACTAGGGCCAGTTTGGGGCATTAGGGTAGGGAAGTTTTTGGTGGGGGTTTTATTCCTGTTATTCTTCCTATTCTTATTTTTATTCCTATTCCTATTCCACTTCTTGTTATGCTTTCGGTGTTCCTTGTTTTATTACGAATCTGGGTGTTTTCCGATGTTTCCGATGTTTCCTACTACTTATGGGTGCCGTATTTACGTTATGAAATCCTGTTCTGTGTGTTACTTTATATTTGTGTGGTGTCTCGCGTCTTGAGCCGGGGGTCTATCGGAAACAGCCTTTCTACTTCTTCAGAGATAGAGGTATGGACTGCGTACATCTTACCCCCCCAGACCCCACTAGGTGGGAATACACTGGGTTTGTTGTTGTTGTTGTTGTTGCTTTGGTGTTCAATTGCGTTGAGTTAATTTTAGTTGAATTATTTTGAACTTATACTAAATTCTTTTCCATTTATCTTTGATTTTCACTTGATTCGGATGAATCCCAAGGGGACTCCAATTTCCCATTACATTTCGTTGCGCCAAAGCCTACCTATCTTTGAGTCATCTTCAACACGAATGGGCTAATGTGCGAGACAGACAAAGGAAGAAGAAAGGGAGGCTATTATACATATTGAAGACCATAGATACAAGTGTAGGTGGCTAAGTATACAAGCTTTATGCATCAGATATACGAGAAAACTAGAAAAATATACCACTGATATACAACCAACATACATATAGAAAAATAGACCCAAGACTATGAGTCCAAACACTGGGCAGGTTCAATTGGGCTCAACAACCCACTTTATTCATTCACTTCATTTGTATTGACACTCTAATGTTAATCTAAAATAAATCCCCTCAAAGTTGCTATTTTATTTTACCCACGTACTTTTTTTTGGTTCATCTTATCATTTCCCACATAGTTTAGCTTCCTTGTTAAAGAAGAATTAAAAATGGGTCTTGTCGACTATTTATCTTATACTAAGCATTTTAAGTTTATAAAATGACTTTTGTTTTATCATTCATGTGAACAACAATTTATTTAGGCTAAAGAGCTTCCCAAGGAATTGTTACCTATTTTACCCTAATTTTAAAATTTTGTTTTTGTTTTCAAGTCTTTGAAATATTTTTAATTTTTATTGATATTCTCTTAAAAGATCAAGTGGCGACTTTGTATTTTTTTAAATTATTTTAAAATTTTCTTTAACGTTTTTAAATAGTTTAAAAAAGTCAAAAACTAAATGTTTTCAAACCCTCGAACCAAAGGTATAAAACAAGGACATCCAAATGAGTTTTCACAAAACAACAAAAATACGATAAAAAGTTATGATTGACAATTTGATCAATCTCTCGCTAGAGTCTGATGTACAAGATGGTGATCTTATACTCTTTGTAAAACATATTATGAGAATTAACAAGTCTATTGAATAAGTTGTTTGAGCTGAGGGTTTATTAAGTAAGAAAAATAAATATATGGCTTTACGATATGCATTACTTAATGATTTTCAAAAGAAATTACTTTGTCAAATCTTGGAATAAGTTGGATCACCAAATGTCATGATGATACAAGACGTTAGTTCAAGCCTTTGTAGATAAATACATTGACTTGATAGTCTAGAAGACTGTGTGTTGTCCTTATGGACTGTCTATCAGAAATAACTATAGGACAAACTTAGTTAAATCAATATTTTTTGGAGGAAATTTTTTATTGCCTATAAACTTGTACAGAGATTTTATTAAATCTAAACTTGTACAGAGATTTTATTACATCTATTCATGTTTGAAAACTCTAATTTAGGAAAGCGAGCTCTCAAGTACCAGAGCGGCCACGTCACAAGAATCTAATTATAAATCCCAAAGCTAACAAAATGAGCTCATCATGGAGCATGTAAGAGGAAAACAACCTCAAGACTAGATTAAGAAAAGAAATTTTTGTGGGAGGACACTATTGAGATGCTACACAAATTATGGCCAATAATCCATCAACAACATATATTAAAGAGGAATACGAGATAAAAGGAAGGTCCCAACTAGAGCTTTTTACGATAGTAGCTCCAAGAAACAGAATGAATAAATTTTGAAAGGTACTCAACAACTATGACGACAAAATAATTGGTCCAACCTCGATCTTTGAGATCATCCAGGTTTCCCAGGAGAGGCCTCTTGATCAACTTAATAATCGTATTATCCCTCCCCAACCAATTATGGGAACAACGAAGAAGTAGATGAGTCAAGAAAAATTTCTCGTCAATTGAAGTGGCTAGTACACAAAGATAAATGACAATTCTCCCTACCTTTAGGCCGATTTAGCCTAGGGATACCTTAAAAGTATTATAGAATGAAGTAATCACTTCATCTACAGGGTTCACAATACCCACGTTAAATGGATAAGTGCACATGATAGTACGATCATGCCTTAATAGAGTAATATTTTTAGTTGAATATGGGGCTTCAACTCAAAATTCATCGAAAGGCCACATAAAATATCTCTGAATAATAGATAGGTTGCCTTCTTCATAAAGGAGCCCAATCTATTCACTGATCTATCTTTACCTCTTATTTATTTACAAGATAGAAATTTGAAGTCTTCATTAAATGAGCAGAGATTGGGACTAATTTCATTGATGGATGACTAAAAAAAGTTGAACTATCAGTTCCTATCTTTTGCATTCCCGCCAGGGGACAAGGAATAAAAAGAAGGCTTCAAAGAGGAACCACACATAATGAATTGGAGTAGGATTTATTGAAGAAACTAGCCAAATCTATATGTAGAAAAAGATATCTTACCCTAAAGAGTTGTAATGACCTGATTTCTGAAAACTTGCTTTTTATGTGTTTTGACCATTTTTTCTTCTCTGTAGCTGCTACATGTTAATTTTGAAATGTAGGTATGGTTTACACGATTTTCGATGTGATCATAGCTGATTTTGACAAGTTTGTGATTTTTAGAGGCTTAGAAAATCATATAGTTGAATTCGGTCAGTATTTTTTTATTTTGAGTATCGGATAACAATTTAAACAATTTCATTAGGTTCGAAATGCTAAATTTGAGTTAGTAGCATAGTTAGTTCGTGTTCAGATCTTTTATTTTGTATTTCGATCCTCCATTTAAAAAATAGTGAAAAAGCTTTCGGACATCAATTTGTTGAAAACAGTTATTTTTCAAAAAATATGCCGCCACCATTGAGTTTGGAAAATTGAAAAAAGCCCAGTATCTTAGTTTTTCTGCATTCATGAAATTTCGAATGAATTTCGAGTGGTCAATCGACAACATTGCAAGTTGGCAAAGTTGTTGGTGAAACCGACCTTTAAGCTTCGAGTTTGAGCGATTCTTGAGGATTTTTTCATAATTTGAACTTGGGTAAGCTCCAAAACCTTATTTCCATTATTTTTAATCGATTATATCATCAAAAACACCTTTAAATCATAATTTCAATATGTAAATTTGAATTTTTTACCGGTAAAGTTTAAAAAAGATTTTTCTTTAATTTGGACCTCATTTTTAATCTGTTTTCATGTGGGTTTTCTCCTGTAGACTTCTATAATCTTGGAAAATGTGTTTCTAAAATAAAATTTTGGTTTTACTCCTTTTTAACTCGTTTTTCAAATCTATTTTGGACCTGACTCGAATATAGGCAATATGAGTATCATTGACTTTCTTTTAAAGTGTAGATGCTATATTTGAATGTTGTAGTTGATTCTGAGGCCTCTCATAAGGGAATGGTCTATGTTGAAGCACTTTAGTCCAGAATTTTATTATTTCAAGGTAGGTTATGACATAACTTCTTTTAGATTGAGCTAGGTAGTTAATATGTACGTAAAATATGCTATGGGTTGGGAAGAATAACTGTTTTATTTATATTTAGAGAGTATTATTATTGGTGTGTGCCTGTGTGGGGGATTATACCCTATTGTTGTTGACTCGTGATATCTGGTATTGTGTGTTTCCTGTGTGGGGACTTTATTTGACATCATTGACCTTATTTGTGCATTTAAATGCCTTCATTCTAGATAAAATGCTCGTGCGGGAGCGTGTTTTGCTAATATAAGTCTTATTTGAGCATTGATTGCCTTTCATGATATAAATATCCGAGTTAGGGATTGATATGATATACATAATGTCTTACGTGCATATTATTTCGATGGTGTCTAATTAGAGTTGATAATCATGAATTATGGACATGTTGAGTTGATTTTTGGACTTATATATATATATATATATATATTCATGAGACACTAGTACCATTGAGAAATACTATTTTTGAATGAAAATGAAAGACTTTTATGAAAATTCTATCCATGAACATGAGATGGAGAGGCGAGTTGAGATTGAGATATGAGATATAGTATATGGATTGCGAACCCCCTATGGATCCTACCTGGGAGCTACAAGCTCGATAGGCATATACAGAAATTCATGCGATGACTTTCATCATTCATCGCATCCCTATTACATTGCATTACATTTGCATACATATCCTTAATAATTTTTGTAGTTTTCTTGACTTGTGTTTAGTTTCAGCATATTCTTTGTGTATGTATGTGTTGTTTTTGTTTATATATTATAACTGTTAGTGAAAATGGTGTGAGCTACTATTTGGGATTTTTTTATTTACAGGTGACATATTCATAGTGTTATTTTACTTATCTTATTTTTTGTTTTGCTTCATTGGCCTATGATACTTAATGAGTACAAATGGACCGTACTCACCCCTTCTATATCCTTTCGCTGTAGATCCTAGTTTGAGTACTTCACATGGCGGTTGAGTTTTCGAGCCGAGTTGATCAAATTTAAGGTACAAGATCGTTCTAGTGTTCAGGGCAGATTCTAGATCTCATTCTTTTTTACTTATGTCTTTATTTGGATCAGAGATAGATTTTGTGTTTTTTAATTTTGAATTTGTACTTAGATGCTCTTACATTATGACACCATATTTTGGGTGGTTTATGTTACTTCTTCAGGCTTCTGTGTTATTATATTTTGTGATTGTCCTGACTTCGTTCTTGAAGTCTCGTCTTACTATCTTCATTTTTGTTGGATTTTCTATACTATTTCGTGATTGGCTTACTTATCAAGGTTGAATCAGAACCAGTGCCACTTTTGACCCCATTTTTGGGTCGTGGACAAGAGTGCCTCAAAAAGAGTGAAACAACAATAAGCATCCATGTGTCAAAGGATGATTCAAGAAAAAAGGCGACGTTTTATTCATAAAGGAAAGAATAAAGATGGGGTATATCGAGTAATAATCTTGTTTCTCTTTCTATCTCCCCAGAACTACTAGGCGTAGCCTCTAAAATGATTAAGGAACTATCTATATCAGGTAAATACCAACTTGGGACACTTGACACTATTGGGAGAGGTAGCTTAAGAGTTTATCATGGCAACAAAAGTGAAGACCACAAGAGGTTTCTCTCAAGCTAATAAAAATGAGAGCAAGCACTCGTAAAGGATAAGCATTCAATTATCTGCTTCCTACGATGGCATAGTGCAAGAGAAGGACATGAGACAAATGTGTTAGACCATTCAGATGAATGGATATGTTTACATAGGGCTGTGCATCAAGGGAATATTAGCTGGCTCACTAACATATTTGACACATGGTGTGCCAGCATATGTCGTGGTTCTTCGAGCTCTATTGTTGAATTGTATCATAACCTAATATTGTAATCTATAAATAGTTGCCCTTCCTCACTTATAAAGGGATCTGCTCCCTTACTCTCTTACTGAATACAAAAGTTCTTACTTGATCTCTAAACATTACTTTTGTTCTTGATTATTTCCTTTGTTTGTGTTAGTTTAGCTCCACTAACATCCTGAATCGTTCGGGTTAGTTCTCAATCACATTCACATACTCAACAGGCTCGCCTAGATTTGTGTGCTTTACTTTACTTGTTTTGTGTGTTTCATACTTAGTCTCTTTCCATTGTCACCTAGTATCCAAACTACTAGTAAATCAAGATAAAACAAGGTTAAGTCGTAAAACATGTTCTTGACTCATTTTGAAATTTAACTGTATCAAATTTATAGTAAATAAATTTCTGATAATGCTAACACTAAATATTATCTGGCGGGTTTGTTCAATGATTATAACTATGTATGCATCATATATGTACGTCGTTAATTAGATCAACTAATCTTTATCTTATAAGAACCACTACTTACATATTGATCTAACCAGATCACTAATGTCCTAATTGGTATTCCTACCATCAAGAATAATTTTAGATTAAATTATAAAAGACATGACTCTCTCCTTATTATGATCTCCATCATGATGTCAAATCCAAAACTTAATCAAAGACCTTATAATACTAATTAAATAATTTTTTAATATAATTATGAAAAATATATTAAATGCTATATATTTATAAAATACGTTCAAATCATCAGATGTGAAATCTCATCTAAGACATCACCATATCCCTGAGAGAAATGTGATGACTTAATTATTAAATTTAGTCCTGTTCTATGTTATGAGACCATGTGCTTTTTGAGAAAAGAATAAGTTGTTACCATTGTTTGTATGTGCACACATTAAGCGTTATTGTGAGTTAACTTTTTCTTTTTCTTTTGGTTTAGGTACCTGATATCTTCGTTGGATGTATCAGGAGTTAATTATGTATCTTGACAGACTCAAAATCGAGATTTTCCATAATTATGTAAAATATCAGAATTTTCTGTAATTAAGTTTCAAACTGTCGAGATTTATGTTGTTTGCCCTTTACTTTTTCCTTTGGACTTGCGGTCATGAGCTTGTTGAGTTATACCGAATAGTAGTAGCGTCTTGTATCGAACTTGGACCTAATAACTTAATTTTAAAATTTGGACCTAATAACATAATTTTAAAATTTTAATTCCGAATATTAAATTCTTTGGACCTTTTTGACAATGAATATTATTTACCTTTTTCTTAGAAAAATAATTTTATTTATTTGAAAAAGGTATTTGACTATAAAAATTTCAAGTACAACTTGAAGATATACTTGAAATTTGGTAAACAACCAAAACCTTATTTTCGCTTTGTAATTTAATTTATTTTCAAAACAATCCTAAATTTTTATTTTTTATAAAATAACCCATTTAAATTATATTTTACGTTCGAATCATATTTTATATTTTTTAACAAATACATTTAAATTTTATATATTAACCGTAAAAACTATGGTTAAACAAAACTCCAATTTTAAAAATTTCCAATAATTTTTTATTTTTTTTTTTTAAATTTCACCACCAAATGCCTTTAAATTTTTCGATTTGATTTTCAGTTTTTAGTATTTTAAGCGTAGCCCTAATATTTCATTTTTTGTTTAAAATCCAGTACTGATAATTGGTTAAATTCCAAAAACCCTTATACCTGATTTCTTTTCCTCCCATCTCTACAAACCTTTTTTCTCGTCAAATTTCACTACTAACAGTAAGCTTAGTAAGCTTTTCGCTCCTTTTTTTTTTTCTCTCACTCTGAGATTTTAGTTACCTTCTAAACTTCTCTTGCGTTTTTCATATGCTTCTTTACTTGTTATTTTTTTTTTGTTTCTGCTTTAATTGTCTTCAAATGTTGGTGATGGAATTGTTCTAGCTGTTGTTGATGATAGTTGGAGTTTTTTGCATCCTTTTCCTTAAATTTAGTTATCTATTTTCTGCAAGTCAATTTTTATGGTATTATGCTGAGTGAATTGTTGTTAAGTGAAAAAGACAGTAAAAAGAAACTACTAAAAATTGATGTCAGGCTACTTTCTATTTTAATTTCTCATTTATAATTAAAGGAATTGAATGATGCAAGAAGATACGATGTAGGGATGACTGGGCGCAAATCCAACTCAAAATTGATAGCATGTAGATGCAATTTGGATTATTGATGTAGATTGAAATATAAATTATTTGGCAAGAGGGATTGCTCACATAGTAAGCCTTGAGTCACCAAGGGATCAAAAAAAGTGGGAGCTTGGAGGGGTTAAGAAATAGAATATTTTGTATTTGAATTAATTTAGAAGGGGAGTTTTGGAGTAACTAGTAAAGTTGTTGTCGTTTATTCAAGCAGTGAAAACAACCTCTTGCAGAAATGTAGGGTAAGGATGCATCCAATAAAACCTTGTGGTTCGGTCCTTTCCTTGACTCCGTACACATGGGAGTTTTAGTGCACCGGGTTGCCCTTTTTAGTGTTAACAGATTTAAAGATTTTTTAGTCATTTTAACAGAAAAAAGTGCTTACTAGCACTTGTTTACCAAACACATCAACAATGTTTTTGTAGGAACTGCTCATATATAAAATCAGTTCCAACACTTGAAAATTGCTTTTTAGCACTTGGTGATTAAAAGCTACTTAAATTTCAATTAATCCAAACAGGATCTAATTTTGTGTTCCTTATTTACTTCTATGTGATGAATGGTTTTGGAGGTTGTGGAGTACGCATATTAGGGTAGAACGGTATTAGATAGAATTATGTTGTCTTGTTATCTTTGCTTACTAGTAGTTGTAGTATTGCTCCAGCAGTTCCTTGCCCTTTGATTTCTTTAATTATTTCTTGTTGCTTGTACTTCGACTATCATATTATTTTGTTGTAGTTACTGTCCTGTTACTACCTACTGTTTTGTTGCTATATGCTATTTTCCATACGTTTGCTACCTTTTCCTGGACTGTTATGGATGATTTTTTGGGTGCTGATGGTCTATCTAAAACAACCTCTCTACCTCAGAGGTAGAGGTAAGGTTTGCTTACACCCTACACTCCCCAAATTTCTCTTGGTCGGATTATACTGGGTATGCTGTTGTTGTGATGATGAACGGCGTCGGATTGATTTACTTGTAAATTCTGAAGGGAACAACGCAAAGATAAGCTCACCAAGGTTTGGTCAAATATGGACATGAAGGAAGCAAAGATGGAGTTTAAGTCCATATTGAAGGAGATGGAATTTGTAGGTGAGTATTAGTTTTTTTTCTGGTCTTCTCTTGATTAGGGGTTACTATTTTTTAAAATCCAACTTGACCAAAACATAAGTTCATGTAGTTTCTATTCTGTAGAGCATGTTTCATGTTATTCGGGTTTGGGGTTTTGGATAAAGAAAAAATAAAGAACCCTTTGTCTAAGGAGTAAGGCTGTTCAAAATTTATGTGATTAATTTTGAGTCAATGATATGTTCGGTAAGCTATTTTGTTCATGAACCAATTAGGACTTTGTTCTTATGACAATGCAATAATCTAGCATTATGATTCAGTTATCATTCAAAGCAATTTAACCAATATCTTATTATTGCCCGTATGTGGGGAAACATTGTATTTGTGATTCATATGTATATTTAAGAATTTGAAACCACAGTGATAGTGTAGTTGGTGGAGATTTTAATGTTATCAAATTCGGAGAAAAAATAGAGGGAATGCAAGAAACACTAGAGCTATGAGGGATTTTTCTAGAATCATTGATGGTCTATCATTGCTGGATCCACCTCTTCATGATGGTTCCTATACATGGTTTTAGAGGAGAGAACAATCTAAGTGCTTCCAGGATAGATAAATTTCTATTTTCAGAAACATGGGTGAGCTCTTCAATATGATAAAAACAAAGGGTGCTGCCTAGGACGACTTCAAACCATTGTCCTATCTTATTAGAATGTGGTGATTGGAGTAATGGGCAGGGTAACTTAAAGCTTGAGGATATGTGGCTGGAACACAGGGACTTCAATGAACTGGTGGATAAATTGTGGAGCTCCTCATATGATGTACAAAGTAGAGCTGATGAGATCCTAGCCTAAAAACTGAAGCCACTGGAAGAAGATTAAAAAAATGGAACAGGGAGGTCTTTGGTAGCCTCGCTGATAGGAAGACAAGCATTGTCAAAACTGGATGTTTTGGATCAGGAAAGACAATTATTTCCTGATGAGAATGAGGATGAATGGGGTGCTATCAGGAAGGAATTAGAAGATATTGCTAAAGCCGAAGAAATTTCTTGGAGACAGAAACAAAGAAGTTTATGGATTGAACAAGGAGACAGAAATGCAAAATTCTTCAATAGACGGGCAAATGCACATAAAAGATATAATTGGATTGATAAAATTGTTATTGAAGGAGATTTAACAGTGAATGGAAAGTTGATTAAAGATCACATTTTGGAATTCTAAAATAGTTTGTTTCAAGAAGCTGAATTATGGAGATCAAATGGCTTGGAGAAGATTTGAGTAAGTTAAACGAGGAAGACAAATAGCCCCTGTGGCCAAGCTTATTTCCCCCCAAAAGTGCTTATTTTAAAAAATTGAGGTATTTGGCCAAGCTTTTGGGAGAAAATAAGTGCTTCTACGGAGTAGCAGAAGTAGTTTTTCATAAGCTAAAAAAAGTAGGTTCTCCCCCAAAACACTTTTTTAAAGCACTTTTGAGAAAAATACACTTAAAAGCACTTTTAAAGCTTTGCCAAACACTAATTGCTGCTCAAAAGTGTTTTTTAAGTTTGTTGGCCAAACACAAATTGCTTCTCACCAAAAGTACCTTTTTTAAAGCACTTTTGAAAAAAATACTTCTCAAATAAGCTGATTTTATAAGCTTGGCCTAACAGGCTAAAAGAGTGGATGCAAAGGCCCGTTACACTAGAACTGGAAAAGACAATATAACTTTTCAAGGGTGACAAGGCATCAGGTCCAGATGGATTCAACCTCCATTTCTTTCAGAGCTGCTGGAGTATAGTCAGATCTGATGTGTAGAATAGTGTAAATCATATTTTTGAATAGGGATCTTTACAAAAAGTTTCAAGGTGACTTTCATTGAAATGGGTGAGGAGTCATTTTTGTAAAAATATTTAGTGAGGAATAAAAGACAAGGGGTGATTTGCAAACTGGATTTTTTCTTTTTGAGAAAGTTAACAGTTTTATAGACAACAGATATACCAATAGTGTATTTCATCAATATTTACACAAAAGACGTCTAGCACCTACTCCCTCATAAGCTATCTAAAATATGAGTAATTCCCTCCATCTCATTTGGCAGGGTATGTATACACCAAAAATAAAAGGTCACTAAGCAGTTCATTTTCAAACTCTGGAAAGGGATGTTCTTATTTTCAAAACATCTTTTATTCCTTTATTTCCACATTGTCCACCAGATGTTAGCAGGGACAGTCTTCCATCTCTCCTTGTGTCCTGACATGTTCGCATCTCTGTTCCAACATGATAGCATATCTGAGGTATCTCTTGGCATTGCCATGTGATACCCCTAAGGTCGAAGAAAATCTGCCATAGTTGAGCTGTCTCCTTGCAATGTAAGAAGAGATGATTTGTTGTCTCTGTTTCAATTTCACAAGAAAAAAAAACCATCTGGAACATAACTGCCTCCCCCTTTTCATGAGATTGTCCGGTGTTAGGACTGCTTGCTTGGCCCACTAGCCAGGTAAAGCAAGCCCCTTTTCATGATTTGCAAACTGGAATTGGATCATGTTAACTGGGAATGTTTTTTTGGATATCATGAACAAATGAATTTTGGTCAAAAATGGGTGTACTGGATTGAATATTGTATATCCACAGTGAGATTCTCAGTTCTATTAATGGAAGTCCTCAAAGTTTTTTCTAATCTTTTGGAGGATTATGGCTGGGGGATCCTTTATCTCCATATCTATTTGTTTTGCCTATGGAGATACTCAATTGAATGCTAAAAAGGGTGGGAATTTGGGTTGGATAAGGGGATTATAGGTTGGAAGAAGAGCTGGTGTTAAGTGTGATATATCTCACGTTCTATATGCGGATGATACTCTGATAATCTGTGAAGCAGATGAAAGAACTATTTCTGTACCTTAAGAGGGATTCTGCTAACTGTTGAGGCTGTGACTGGTCTTAGGGTGATTCTGGCAAAAAGCAGCTTGTTTAGCATTAATGTTTACAATTGTGTTGACGAGCTAGCTGAGGTATTGGGATGCAAGGTTGAACAACTACCTACTAATTATTTGGGTCTTCCTTTTGGTGCTAAAAAGAATGAAAAAAGGATCTCATAAGGGTCCATAAATAAATGCATCAATAAATTGACCCCATGGAAAAACAGTATTTATCTTTTGGTGGCAGACTTAACTTGATAAGCAGTTTGTTGGATGGAGTTCCAACATATATAACGTTCCTTTTAAGCTGTCTGTGAAAGAAAACACTGCACATCATAAGGAGTAATTTCTTGTGGGAAGCAAATGCAGATAAAAGGAAGCTAGACCTGGTCAATTGACAAAAAGTGATGATTAACATGAAAGCAGATGGAATGGGGGTTAGAAATCTGAGGTTGCATAATAATAGTTTCTTGTGAAGGAGCTTAATACAAACATAACAGCAATATCCTTAAATATGGACATGAAGGAGTTTAATAACAAACATCTCAAATTCCAGCGTTAGGACTGTAGTTGATGCTTGTTGATTAAATGCCTTTACTTGCTGTAACCCTTCTTTTAAAAGAAGAGAAATGCTTTTACTTAATCTGGTCCAGACATATGAAGGAAACTTTACATTCCTTTGCCTGAGATAACGGTTATTACTTTATTATGAATAGAGTGCCATCCAGTTGACGTAGAGGTAGTGCTGAAGCTACATTTTCCTTATCTCAAATCATGTTAATTTGGAAGTGGAATCTTGAAGGCACGACAAAAGTATACAAGAAAAGGACAATGGTGCCACCCAGTTGGGGAGTTATAAACTACACACCAACAATCGATATATTGAATCAATCATTAGAAAGCAATGCTGTGGTAGAATTGGACAGAGTGATAGACAATGGTGCTACCTAGTTAGTTGTTCCTTTTCTTCCATAGGCTTCAACTCCATAACATGGTGATAGAATTGGACAGTGCAATATAAATAATCATTGTTACTGTAGAAAGCAACGATGTGGTTCTAGATTTGTGACTATTAATAAAACAGATTCACTGGCTGTGTATCACCTCTTTGTTACAAGCCATGATCTTTTCCTCATCATAGACATAGACAACTATTCGGGTAATTAAAATACCAAACCATTCATTGAACATCATTGGCTTAGTCATCAGGTTGATCACACAATGGAAGTAATGCATAATAAGCATCTCAGACATAGCAACTAAATATAAAGTTTATACTTCAAAGAAAAAGCAACTGAAGTTGTACGCATTTTCGTTGTGCACATATCGGGGAAGAATGATGTCCACAATCTAGTATAGAAAAGGTAGCCCATGCAACTTATTTGGAAAAAGGTTCCAATGAACCAATAGTATTGAAGTTGGTAAACTTCCATTTTGTGTCAGTCTTCCTTGGTTTATATCATCCCGAAGGCATTCAAACACACATCCATCAAAATTTCTTTCCACTGCCAAAACATTTCTTCTTCTTGTGATTTTGGTAGCTTCCCTGTCCAAGTTTCTGTCTTAGCCACCTTACCCTAATAACTTCAACAGGTTCATCGCATTTAGATTTCCAGTTGAACTGTACTGGACAAGTCTTGTAGAACATAGAAGTTTTTCCTAGCAAGGAGCTTCTTAGCATGACCAACTCGAAACTCGACTATTTGATTTTTTTTTCCAATTATCTGTTTGATTTTTATATAGTGCTAGCAGGATTTTAACACAGTGCTGATGGGATGAGCTTATGTAAAATATGGGTACTTTGTAATTTATTTGATAGTCTAAGAAGGATGATAATCGAGCTCCCACGGCTTTCACTTCTTTACATACCGGACCCTCTTCATGTATAACGTGGTGTTAATATATACCCAATGTTGATGTTAGTTCTGATGCTGTCTTATGAAAACAGATTTAGTGCTTGATCATTTTCTTGGATAGATTAGCACTGACCAGGTTCTCTGTCCTATTTTCAGGCTCTGCGCACATAACATGGAAGGAAAAAGGAGTTGGAGAACATGAAAGTAGTTGCACTTGGTGGGAAGGTGAGGAATGAACTTTATGAATAATACATTTGCAGTGTTAGTAGATGAAGAGCTTAGAGGCCAGGTAGTAGAGGTGAAGAGGATCAACGATAGGTTGATGACTATTAAGTTGGTCATTCGGGGGTTTACCTTGAATGTGTGTAGTGCTTATGCGCCGCAAGTGGGCTCGGAGGGGGAGGAGAAGATGCGGTTTTGGGAGGCTTTGGAGGAGGTAGTGAGAGGCATGCCTAGCTCGGAGAAGATTGTTGTAGCAGGAGATTTCAACGGGCACATCGGGGCGCTACCGGGAGGCTTTGGTGATGTGCATGGTGGTTTTGGTTTTGGGGAGAGAAATGAAGAGGGGACTACTCTATTGGAGTTTGCGAGGTCTTTTGGGCTGGTGGTGGTGAACTCGGGCTTCCCAAAGAAGGACGATCACCTGATCACCTTTCGAAGCGCGATAGCCAGGACCCAGATTGACTTTTTGTTGCTGAGGAAAGGGGATAGGGTGTTGTGTAAGGACTGTAAGGTCATTCCGAGTGAGAATCTTTCGACCCAGCATAGACTCTTGGTGATGGATTTGGGCATAAAGAAGAATAGAAAGAGGAGGCGTAAGGAGGGTAGACCTAGAATTAAGTGGGGCGGCTTGACGCCAGTGAAGGCGTGGGAGATAGGGGAGAAGTTGGCTGGAATGGGGGTGTGGGAGTGTAGGTGGGACGTGGATAGTATGTGGGATAGGGCGGCTAGGTGCATCAGGGAGAATGCAAGTGAGGCGTTGGTGTTTCTAGGGGCCGGGCAGGGCATCATCGGGGGGATTGGTGGTGGAACGAAGAGGTGGAGAAGAAAGTGGGGACCAAGAAAGGGGCGTATGCTAAGTTGGTTGAGAGTAAGGACGAAGAAGAGAAGCGGGTAAACAGGAAAGAGTACAAGCTAGCTAGGAGGGAGGCTAAGTCAGCAGTCACGGCAGCAAAGACGGCCGCTCTTGAGAGCTTGTATGCAGGGTTACAGGGGAAAGGAGGGGAGAAAAAGTTGTTTAGACTCGCTAAGGCTAGGGAGAGGAAGGGTCGTGACCTCGACTAGGTGAGGTGCATCAAGGGAGAGGACGGTAGAGTGTTGGTGGAGGATGGTCACATTAAGAGTAGATGGCAGTCGTACTTTCATAGGCTCTTGAATGACGAAGAGGATAGAGCTATTGTGTTAGGGGAACTGGAGCACTCAGAGGAGGGCCGGGATTTTGGTTAAAACGTTTTAAGGTAGAGGAGGTTAGAGAGGCTGTTCGCAGGATGCGGAGGGGTAGGGCGACGGGGCCGGATGAGATACCGGTGGAGTTTTGGAAGTTCGTTGGAGAGGCTGGTGTAAGGTGGTTGACTGGATTGTTTAACGAAATCTTCAAGACGGCAAAGATGCCCGAGGCATGGAGGTGGAGTACCATGATCCCTCTCTATAAGAATAAGGGTGACATCCAGAGTTGCAATAACTATAGGGGGATTAAGTTATTGAGTCACTCTATGAAGATTTGGGAGAGAGTTGTCGAGGTGAGGCTGAGACGGATAGTGTCTTTCGGAAAACCAGTTTGGATTTATGCCTGGCCGCTCGACGACGGAGGCAATTCACCTGGTACGGAGGTTGGTGGAACAATATAGGGAAAGGAAGAAGGACCTGCACATGGTGTTTATCGACCTGGAGAAGGCATACGACAAAGTCCCCAGGGAGGTGCTATGGAGATGCTTGGAGGTGAGTGGAGTCCCGCAGGCATATATCAGAGCAATTAAGGATATGTATGATGGAGCGAAAACTCAGGTGAGGACGCCGGGAGGAGACTCAGAGCATTTCACTGTCTTGACAGGATTGCATCAGGGATCTACTCTTAGCCCCTTTTTGTTTGCTTTGGTAATGGATGTGTTGACGCGGCGTATTCAAGGGGAGGTGCCTTGGTGTATGCTTTTTGCAGACGATGTAGTTCTGATTGACGAGACTCGAGGGGGTGCGAATGACAAACTAGAGGTGTGGAGACAAACTCTTGAGTCTAAAGGGTTCAGGTTGAGCAGGAGCAAGACAGAGTATTTGGAATGCAAGTTTAATGAAGTGAGGCTGGAGAATGAGGTGGTAGTGAAGCTGGAATCACAGGAGGTATGCAAGAGGGATAGTTTCAAGTATCTCGGGTCCGTGATCCAGGGTAACGGTGAGATTGACGAGGATGTCTCGCACCGTATTGGGGCGGGATGGATGAAGTGGAAGCTCGCGTCGGGGGTGTTGTGTGATAAAAAGGTGCCGCCCAAGCTTAAAGGCAAATTCTACAGGGTGGTAGTCCGTCTGGCCATGTTGTATGGTGCGGAGTGTTGGCCAGTTAAGAACTCCCACATCCAAAAAATGAAGGTGGCGGAAATGCGGATGTTGTGCTGGATGTGTGGGCTGACTAGAGGGGATAGAGTCAGGAATGAGACTATCAGGGAGAAGGTTGGTGTGACTCCAGTGGAGTGCAAGATGCGGGAAGTCCGATTGAAATGGTTCGGACACGTGAAGAGGAGGGGTATGGATGCCCCGGTTCGTAGGTGTGAGAGGCTAGCGTGAGATGGTTTTAGGCGGGGTAGGGGTAGGCCGAAAAAGTACTGGGGTGAGGTGATTAGGCGGGACATGGAGCAGTTACAGCTCACCGAGGACATGACCCTAGATAGGAAGGTATGGAGGTCGCGAATTAGGGCAGAAGACTAGGGCCAGTTTGGGTCGCTAGTGTAGGGAATTAATTGGTGGGGGTAATATTTCTTGTTATGATTCCGTGTTCCAGGTTTTATTACGAATCTGGGTGCTTGCCTCTGTTTTCTATTACTTATGGGTGCCGTATTTATGTTATGTTATGAAATCCTGTTCTGTGCTTTACTATGTATTTGTGTGGTGTCTCGTGTCTTGATCCGGGGGTCTATCGGAAACAGCCTTTCTACCTCTTTAGAGGTAGAGGTATGGACTGCGTACATCTTACCCCCCCAGACCCCACTAGGTGGGAATACACTGGGTTTGTTGTTGTTGTTGCAGTGTTAGTATTTTCTGCAATTTTTTGATGAATACTGTAATATTTTCTGCATGTGTTCTAATGTTCCTATTAATTGTGGCAGCCTCAGAAGAAACAGAGATTACCATTAAGTGTAGCACGAGTAATGATGAAGAAACAGAAGGAAGTGGGAGAAAATGCAAGAAGAGGTTCAAAAATAAGCTCTCTTTGGAGTTGTTTACTGAAATTTCCCCTTAAAATAAGTTGCTAACTTATTTGTCTTGTAGAATTTGGTACTTGGACGATTCGGGGGAAGTAGTTCAAGAAAAGCATCAGGAAGGCGCAGATCTGAGGACAGGGTGCTGAAATCAACTGAAGGTCACTTCAGAAATGGGGTGCTTGATGTTAAAGAGTTATTAAAACCTTCTGCACATAAAGCATCATTTGATACGAAGCAGTCTTTTTCTTTTGGTGAAGGGAAGAAGAAGAGTAAGGGTGGTAATAAAAAGAACAAGGGCAAGAAGAATAAGGGTGGTGGTCGTGGCAGGAAGCGCCATTAAACATGGGGATAAATTGAAAAAATTTCTTCTTTATTGAGTTTCCATGCTTTAAAAATCCTAGTGGATTCTGGTTTCTGCTAAATTTTATGGGTGCTAAACTGACTTAGTTTCTAATTTTGGATGTATGTAGTACTGTTTTTTCTGTTCAAAGAGAAAATGGAATAGATCTTCCATATGTATTAGTACTGACTACTAGAATACGATCCCATTGACGTGATTTTTGTTGCTATACTGTTGACACTTGGCAGCAAAAGCTTGCAAAACATTTTGTATAAGTTTTCATTGCCTTCTCAAAATTTTTACGTAGATGTGCTAAATGTTTGTTTGTTTTTAAATATCAATGATTTCAATTTATGTTGGGCTCATCCCGAAATGCAAGTATATATCAGGCTTGATGTTGATCCCATTGTGCATCAATGGCTCAATATCAGCTGAAGTGTATCATAGATAGGGACTCTTGATACGGCTTCTGCCTTGAAAGTGCATACCTTTTAGAAAAATTTTAAGGAGGTCAAGTCTCTGCTTGGTGAAGTTACGGATGACTTATTGGTTTGTGGAGTTAATGGGCTTGGGTATATCATCCATGCATATCTGTACTTGATGGGCTTGGGTATGTCATCTATGCAGGTCTGTACTTGATGAACTTGGGTATGTCATCCATGCCGGTCTGTAATAGAATCACATCTTAGCGACTATAACTTAAAGTTGTTTACTCAATAAATGTGGTCCTTAAATTGACCGAGCCAATTCTGACCTAGTTGATCCGTCAGTTTTGCATTGGTTTTATGCAAAAAATAGAGGTCAGCCGTCAGTTTTCGACCTTTTTTAGTGTCGATGCTGTAGCCGCTAGATTTGACAGGCTTAATCGAACTAGTTTAGCTCGGCTTGATATTGTAAAGGCTTGATCAAGTTTGACTCGACTTGATGCCCAGGCCTATCAATAGCCCTTGCTTTTCGCACCCATAGCGTCCACTTTGTGCTATACATATGCACAAGAATTCTTTTTATATTTTACAGAAAAAGGCCTAAAAATGCCTTTCAACTATGTGAAATGGTGCATAAATGCTCTCCGTCTATCTATTGGGCCTAAAATGCCCTCCGCGTCTACCTATTGAGGCTATTTTGCCCTTTTATTTAGCAGATCAATTTGGCCCCAATTCATTAATGACGTGACTTTTTTTTATTGGCCAACTAATTATTAATTAAAATAACTAATTTCTCCCTAAAATTCCAACCCACCCTGGAAAAATATCTAAAGTGAATTTTTGGAAGAATGAAAATCATAGTTTTCTAGTTACGTTTCTGGAATAGTCTAGTGATGAAATATCATAGGTTCTTGTAGAATGTCCTAGTGTAGTGTCACGAACAAGTATCTAGTAGAATTATCTAAATATTCTAGATTAGTGGTAGAAGATAAAGTTCACTAGATTATTCTTGTAGATGTATCTAGAAGAATTTCTAGAACCATCCATAGATTAGAATAAATAGGGGTAGGTCTTGTACATATGCAATCAACCAAAAAACAAATCAATTCAAGTAGTCTTCTTCCAAATCCAAGTTCTCTCTTTCAATATCTTTCTACACCTAACTTCCTCTTCTTAGTTGAATCTTTCGATTATAGTTAACGATCTTGGGCTAGCAGAAGGTCTTTCCAGTTACACCTTTCTTCGGCTATTCTCTACATGGTATCAGAGCTAGGTCCATCCCCGTTTAGGCTCCCGGGTAGAGTGGGTAAAAGTTCCACATTGATTGGGGAATGGACTGGTGGTTTGCTTATATGAATTTGGACAATCCCCCCTCATGAGCTAGCTTTTGAGGTTAAGTTAGGCCCAAGATCCATTCTAACATGGTATCAGAGTCAAAGTCGTAGATTGACTTGTGTTTATTTCAAGATCGAGTTTGTGGTCGATTCAACATTTTTGTCTGAATGGATATAAACGGTCACATTAATGGACTTGGAATGGAGTTGTTGAATCAGTCCAATTACAAGGTATGAAAGATTTGCATGGAATCATACCTTGTGGGTAAGGATTTGTAGGATGTTGTTAAAGGGAGTAACATAAGTCCTTCGGAAGACAGATCAGAGAACAGTAGTGTATACAAGAAGTGGAAGCAGATTAATGCGAAGGCAGAGTTTATTCTGAAGAGCTCTATCTCCTCTAGTTTATTTGATCACATCATAAGGTGTAAATCATCTCATGAGATATGGAGGCTGCTCGATAGTTGTTCAACAAGAAAAATAAAGCTCGACTACAAATATTGGAGAATGAATTGGAGAACACCACTCAAGGTAATCTTTTTATTGCTGAGTATTTTTTAAAGATCAAGAACTTATGTTCTGAGATTTCTTTATTGGATAAGAACGATTATGTTCTGAGATTTCCTTATTGGATAAGAATGAGGCTATCTCTGAAGCATGAATGAGAAGATTTATCATTCGTGGTTTGAAGACAAAATATATTCCCTTTGTGACATCGATTCAAGGATGGTCTCAACAACCGTCCTTGGAGGAATTTGATAATTTATTTCACCACATGAGTTACTAGACAAACAACTGGCTAGTGAATTTGTCAAAGAAAGAGAAGGAAACGCTTTTGTAACTGACAAGAGGAATCTTAAAGGAAAAGCAAGAGATATGCCTCACTCTCAATTCTCAGGTGGTTTAAGCTCGTCTGGAAATAAAGAAGAGACTTTTAACAATTACAGTAAGAAGCCTCTCAAATGCTATCAGTGTGAAAAAATAGGACACATAAGAAGATATTGCCGAGCCATAGAGAGTAACATAGCTCAAATTGAAAAAGTTATTGCAAAAGACGAAGACTGGGGAAGATGCTTAGTAGCTGAGAGTCGAGCAATAGATGGATTGGCCTTTATAAATTTGGAAAGAGATTGGATCGAATATAATAAAATTCATTATGTGGAGAAGGAAGACACTGATAAGAAGCAAGAGAAAGCTAAAGATGTTCAAACCAGAGATGTGGTAGCTGCTATCGATGAAATCAAAGAAGCAGATCCTAAAATTGGCTATAAAATTCTGAACGTGAAAGATATTGAAATAGATCCTAAGTAGACAATGTCTAAAAACCAATATACTAGTAATGACTTTATCGGAGAAAGCATTGAGGTAGATGTAGTGGAAGTTTTAGTCTCTGATTAGTCATCCATCACATCAACGTCAATCACTGGCTCAGAGCAAATATTGAAAGTAGATGAAGACGCTAAAGATCTAATGAACAATGAAGTTGAAAGTAAAGCCTCAATTTCAGATGTAGAGACATACAATATGACTGAAGATCTAGAAACTGAATTTAGTGGTGGATCCTGTTATGATATTGAGGCATCATAGAAAATTGATGATCAGATTGTCATCAAATTAAATAATGAGACTGATACAGATTAAATATCCTTGTGTTGTGGAGTTTCTTTAGAAAGAGTAAGTTCTAAAATCTTGAATTCTAGAGCTCCAAACTGTTTCATCACGTGTGTGTCTCGAGATAATAAAGTTACGGAGGAGTTTAGAGAAAAAGGGAGTTCAAGAACTCAACATGATAAAACTTGACAAGGTCTCAAAGGGCAAAGAGGACTATTGTTAAGTTATCTCGCTATAGATATGAATATTTTGTCAATACATATTCTTCTCTCTTCCCAGGGCCAATCATTAACGGGAAATCTTCATTATTTGAAGAAGCAAGAGGAGTCATGCAAAAACTATCAAGATTTTCACTAAGGCGCGGTTCAAAGCTTCGTTTGAATGTGAAAAATATCTAAAGTAAATTTTTTGGCAGAATAAAAATCATAGTTTTCTAGTTATGTTTCTAGAATAGTCTAGTGATAGAATATCATAGGTTTTTGTAGAATGTCCTAGTCTAGTTTCATGAACAAGTATCTTGTAGAATTATCTAGATATTCTAGATTAGTGGCAGAAGATAAAGTTCACTAGATTATTCTGGTAGATATATCTAGAAGAATTTCTAGAACCATCTATAGACTAGAGTAAATAGGGATAGGTCTTGTACATATGCAACCAACAAAAAATCAAATCAATTCAAGTAGTTTTCTTCCAAATCCAAGTTCACTCTTTCAATATCTTCTTACACCTATCTTCCTCTTCTTAGTTGAATCTTCCGATCTTAGTTAACGATCTTGGGCTAGTAGAAGGTCTTCCCAGTTACACCTTTCTTCTGCTATTCTCTACACACCTGTCACTAAAATACTTCTAACCAACTGAATATTCTTATAATCTATTGTTAATACGTAACTAAATAGGAATACCGTGAGATTTTTATGGTTTAGCTATGAAATTTTATCTATCGTTAATTTCTTGTTTCTAAGAGTGAATTTTTCAGGTGAACTTATCGAAGAGAAAAAATCATAATTGAAAAATATAAATGAAAACCTTATCAGAAATTGGATGAGTGAATTGATGAGATAAATGTAATATAGTAAGTAGTGAAGAAAACATCAGATAAGAAGAAACCAAGAAGTGCCAGTAAAAAAGCAGTGTCCATAAACAATAACAGTAATTTAATGCAAAAAGTTCCTAAAATTTAGATTATTAGGTTTGGGTGAATTGGGATTTTAGAGGGAAATTAATTATTTTACTTAATTATTAATTAGCCAATAAAAAAGCCACATCGTTAATGAATTGAGGTCAAACTGATCTGCTAAATAAAAGTATAAAATAGCCCCAATAGGTAGATGAGAAGGACATTTTGGGCCCAATAGGTAGACTGTTGAAAATATGTCATTAGCAGTTTTAAATTATTAGAGTTCTATGTGGCTTAAACTTATGAATTAGTTATCTCTTTGTTATTTGAATTTAAATTTGAATTTAAGTTAGTTGCTTATTTTATATTTACTAGTTCAAAATTTAACTATAATTATATGTCTTTGAGTTATTAATAAAATAATTTTCTTTGACAATACCATTGCAGTATTTTTTTTGAGTAATGTTTTTCATTCAAAATTTCAAAAGGGCATATCAAAATGAAAAAATACCACAACAGACAAGGTAAACATAGGGTGTTTACCTTGCCCATTAAAAAGTTCACGACGTTAGTCATATGTTAAAGTGCAAGGTAAAATCATAATTTTACGTTATAAGATAAATAGAGTCACTTATCTTATTCTTTGACTGAAAAAGTGGGGAATAAATTTCCTTAGAGAAGGAGTGTCTGGAAGTTGGGACTTACCGTTGACAAGGAGGGAATAAATTTCTTTTTGCTTGCTGATTGTAAGTCGAGTATGAATTCTCACTTTGTAAGGTAGGATCCCATATTTTCTTTGTAACAACTTCAAATTTACGATTCTATATAGAGAGTGTGAGTGTAGATTTTTTTTATTTGCACAATTCAAAATTTTTTTTCTTTGTCAAAGTTCATACTCAAAATATTTGTTGATCCTTTCATTTCTTACTTTAAGATGGATGATAATAAGGTAAGAGTGTGAGTGTAGGTTACTTCGTAAGCTAAAAAGATGATTAATAATATTAATACTACATACTTGTTTGTTAGGTATTGAAATAATTATATAAAAAGGTGATTAAAAATACCTTAAAATATAATTTTTTTTGATGAAATAGACTTTGAACAAGAACAGGAACAAACATTCAAATAATGTGAATGGAGAGAGTGAAACAGGTGACCTTATAAGAAATAAATGAAATGAGTGGTTTATAAAAGAAAATTAATAAGGTAAGGGACACATTTTACCTCTTAAGGTAAAATAGTCTACCAACCTTGTATTATAGTTGTAATAAATTCTTCACTAAATACTCCCTCCGTTCATAAATACTTGTTCACTTTTGACTTGACATATGCCTCAAGAAATAATAAATAGATGAGTGATTTTACTATATTACCCTTTGAATATAATAATTTTTTTGCGTTGAAAATGCAATGAATGGTGTATTGTATTTAATACTAGAGGTAAAATAGATTAAAATGGATAAATTATCTATTGATTTCATAAACTGAACAGATATTGTTGGACATTCCAAAATAAAAAAATGAATAAATATTTTGAGTAACCTACACTCACACTCTTACAGTATTATCATCCATCTTAAAGTAAGAAATGAATAAGGATCAACAAATATTTTGAGTTATGAACTTTGACAATTTTTTTTGAATTGATGCAAATAAAAGAAACCTACACTCACACTCTTTATATAGCATCATGAATTTTGAACCTGTTGCAAGGCAAACATAAAATCTTACCTTACATGGTGAACATGAGATCTTACCCTCCAAGGTGAGAGTCCATACTCATACTCGACTTACAATCAGCCAGCAAAAGGGAATTTATTCCCTCTCTTGTCAGCGGTAAGTCCCATCTTGCAGACACTCATTCCCTTGGGGAGTTTATTCCCCATGTTTTAAGTCAAAGGGTAAGGTAAGTGACTCTATTTATCTTGTAAGGTAAAATCATGATTTTACCTTGCACTTTTTCAGTCAATAAATAAGGTAAGTGATTCTATTTACCTTGTAAGGTAAAATTATGATTTTATCTTACACTTTACCATGTGACTAATGTCGTGAACTTTTAATGGACAAGGTAAATACCTGTGTTTACCTTGTCCATTTTGGTATTTTTTTAATTTTGATATGCCCTTTTGAAATTTTGAATAAAAAAACTTGTTGTTTAGGCTTCGGACTCGTATTTATCTCTCCAAGTCTTTCTCTATTATTTCTTTAATTTCAAAGTTAAAAATCAACAATTGGTATCTGAGCTATTTTCTTGAGGGATTTGTGAATGAGATGAAATCTGAAAATAACTTTTTCCAAATAACTTCTCCTACCTTTAATAGTGAGAATTACCAACTTTGAATAGTAAGAATGAAGATTTATCTTGAGGGTTTAGATCTTTGGGAGGCCGTGAAAGAGGATTATGATGTTCTTCCATTGCCCAATAATCCCACGATAGCCCAGAACAAAAGTAAAAGGAAAAGAAAATCATAAAATCAAAGGCAAAAACAACTTTATTTGTTAGTGTGTCTCCAATAATTTTCACGAGAATTATGGACCATAAATCAACAATTTTTTTTTGGGATTATCTAAAGAAAAATATACAAGAGATGAAAGAATATGAGGCATGAAGATGTTGAATCTAATAAGAGAATTTGATTTGCAAAAGATGAAGGAATCTGAGACCGTCAAATAATACTCAGACAAACTTCTTGGCATTGTTAACAAGGTAGGATTGCTTGACATAAAATTTAAAGATTCAAGAATTATTGAAAAAGTTCTTGTTACAATGTCTGAAATATACGAAGTATCAATAACTACCTTGAAAAACACAAAAGACCTGTCCAACATTACCTTGGCAGAATTATTAAATACATTACATGCACAAGAGCAAAGAAGACTTATGAGGCAGGATGGTATGATTGAAGGAGCTTGGGCAGCCAACAAGACTCAAAGCAAGGGTAATAATTTGTCACGACCCAAAATCAAGGGCCATAATGACACTCGCCATGGCGAACCTCAACGAGTAAGCCTATCACCCAAATTGATACACAAAAGGGTAAAAAGACAGAAATAACTCCAAGGTAAGGCTTCTAGAATAAAGCTGAACCATATAAGTATAACAAATGCGGAAAGAACCATAAACAACAATTCAACCATAACTCCCAAAACTTGATGTCAATAGTATAAGAACGTATTTAGTACAACTTGTATTCAAATAAAATACATAAGAAATCCCATAAATACAATTTTGTCTCTGAAAACTAGTAAATACATAGTCTAATGATAGAGAAAGATAGTAGAAGACATTTGGATGCTTGAAAATCATCTACAACCTTGAAAGCTTCAACAATCACCCGAGTTAAGCAATGTGGGGTGCACCTAAACCTGAATCTGCACTAGAAGGGTACAACAATAGGAGTGAGTACGATCCACTTATACTCAGTAGGTATCATAGGCCGATCGAGAAAAGTAGAAAATAAGATATACATAATACATACTAAGGGCACGTCATCTACAATCAGAAATTGTCCCAAAACGGTAGCCCACACCACTTGCACTAATAGTTCTAATATACATGTCTCATATATTACAACAACACAACCAAGTAGAGCAAAAGTATACATTATAGCACATACAAGTAGGGACAAGAAAGGACAATATACATACAATATCATTGAACACAAGTATAAGAAGATAGAATAATTAGATAGGTATTAAGTCAAAACAGAAGTATAATCACATCATAGACATGATAAAGTAAACAGAATAAGAATAATAATGATGATGATGATGGTGATGAAAATAATTATAATGATAATGAGGGTGAAGCATGAGGTTGTCGCACAACATCCGTATACACCTACGAAGGCTAGCCTCTCGACGTAGGATCCGTGAAGGGTTTGTCAACCGATATACTACCCCGTATACACCAATGAAGGCAAATATCCTGATGTAGGGCCCATGAAAGGTTTGTCAACCCATATACAATCAATATCTATGACTTTTCTCCGATATAACCTTTCGAGAAGGTCTATAAAATCCAATATCTAATACCAATATCCATGACTCTTCTCCGACATAACCTTCGGAGAAGGTCTATAAGATCAAATATCCAATACCAATATCCATGACTCCTCTTCGGCACCTCTCTGGAGAAGGTCTATAAAATTTGATGTTCTCAGTATTTCTAGAGTCTCTAATATTTTCAGTATTTTCAGTGTTTCCAGAGCACATACATAGCAAGAGACACAAATCAACTACATATTCAACAATAATATATATATATATAAAGCATACAACAAACAAGTGAAATTATGTATGTGATACCATGGGGATGATGATGCAATGTTCAACAACCAACCAGTATACCAATTACGTGAGCCAATTATCCACTTGTTATTTCCAACCATTCATAAATTCCCGCATGATTCATATGCCAATAATGTATGAATAATTTACCATATACCAATGGTACCCAATGGGAATTCCAACAACACAATACCATTATTCACAGGTATTTCAGGCTATCAACATTACATAGGGCCCCACACGATCACATATATCACATAATATCTTAAAACCAACAATCAAATCACATATAGGCTCCTACAATGGCACAACACATTAAGGTAACCAATTGCATGATTAGTTCCCATTCCCTTAACATGTATTTTTACACAAATTAACTACTCAACCCAGTCTGAAAGAATTAAGCCATAACCTACCTCGAATGCCAAAATCGGTCTGCTACACTTCGATCCTAAAGTCCTACTCCTCATAGAAAATCCCAAAATCAACTAAAACTTAAATATATAGAATTTACGCATCAAAAAAGCCAATGATACCCATATTGCCTACTTTGATTCGGGGTCAAAACGGACCCCCAAAATGGATTTTCAAAAACGAAAGGGAAAATTGTAACTTTATTTCAAAAATAGATTTCCCATACCTTTAGTAATCTACAGTTGAAAACCCAAGTCAAATCGAGTTAAAAATGAGGTTCAAATCGAAGAAAAATCAATTTTAAACTTTACCGGGTAAAACCTTTGAAATCCATTTTAAAATCAAGAATCGAAGTTGTTTTGAAGGTTAAATTAAGGAAAAACTAGTAATTATAGGATTAGGAACACTATCTTCTGCCATGGCAGATGACAGTTGAAACTTGGTGAATTATCCAAGTTTTTGCTAAGTCCTTGGGATATATGATATATGAAAATGAACTATGTTACCACACTATTCGATGCTCCGAACTCATTGGCGATATCAAAATTTTGAAAAGATATTATTTTCACAAAGTTGACCCCCAAAACTCAAAATTATAATTTTTCAAACCGAGGGTTGAAATGAGATTTAAAAGCCATAAAATCTGACCAAATATGTTACCACCCTAAAATTGATGTTTTGGATCTGCTGGAATAGTTCATTTAGTCATTCGTCACACGGATCAAAAGATAACCACATAAGTCCATAATGAGGCTCTCAAAGCCTCCAAAAACCACAATGTAACACAAATGGAACCAAAATGCATCGGAAATCATTTCAATCACCCCCATACCCCAGAAATACCACAATGCAACTATGGAGAGGGGTCAAATAACATAAAAATAAATAATTCATATATTTCATTAAAATTTAGATCGTTGCATCATCCACCACTAAAAATCTAGTTCATCCTCGAACTGAGCTAAAGAAATATCTGAATCAACAAAGAGCTGGGGATAAAAACTACGCATATCATACTTGACCTCCCAAGTAGCCTTATCTCAATGTCGTTGTCTCCACTGTACCTTAATCATATATATAACTTTAGAATGCAACCGCATAACATTCCTAGCCAAAATTGAGACTCACTCCTCAATGAAAGACAACCGCTCATCTAACTGAATTGACTTCTAATGAATGACATGAGACTTATCAGGAATATAATGGAAAAGCATAGAAATATTAAAAACTGGATGAATAACTGATAAATCTGGGGGCAAAGCTAACTCATAAACACATCACCAACAGTCTGAGGAATCTCAATGAGCCAATATACCCGGGGCTAAGCTTGACCCGCCTCCCAAATCTCATCACACCCTTCATGGGTGAAACTTAAAAGAAAATATAATCACCAACACTAAATCTCAATAATGCAGCCATAACTCCCAAAACCTGATTCAATAGTATATGAACATATCTAGTACAACTCAAATCCAAGTGAAATACATTAGAAATTCCATAGATATAACTCTGTCTCTAAAAATTAGTAAAGACATAGTTTGACGATAGAAAAAGATAGTAGAAGACATCTGGACGCTTAAAAATCATCCACTACCTTAAAAGCTTCAATAATCGCTCAAGTCAAGCAATGTGGAGCACACCTGAACTTGAATCTATACCAAAAGGGTACAACAGGAGTGAGTACGGTCTACTTGTACTTAGTAGGTATCGTAGACCGATCGAGTAAAATAGAAAATAAGACATACAAAATACACACTAAGGGCACACCACCTACAATAAGAAAATGTTCCACAACGGTAGCCCATACCACTTTCACTAATAGTTCTAATATACATATCTTATATATTGCAATAACACAACCAAGTAGAGCACAAATATACATTATATCACATACAAGTAGGGAAAATAAAGGACAATATACATACAACATCATTGATCACAAGTATAAGAAGATAGAACAATTAGATAGGCATTAAATCAAAGTAGACGTACAATCACATCACAACCACAATGAAGTTAAAACAATAAGAATGATGATGATGAAGATAAAATGATGATAATGATAACAAGGATGAAGCATGAGGTTGTTGCACAACCTCCGTATACACCTACATAGGCAAGCCTCGGACATAGGACTCATGGAGGGTTCGTCAACCCATATAATACCCTGTATACACCTACGGAGGCAAGCCTCTTAGTGTAGGACCCATGAAGGGTTCGCAACCCGTATACAACAAATATCCATGACTCTTCTCCGGCATAACCTTTGGAAAAGGTCTATAAAATTCAATATCCATGATTCTTCTCCGACATAACTTTCAACGTCTATAAGATTTAATATCCAATACCAATATCTATGACTCCTTTCCGACACCTTTCTTGGAGAAGGTCTATAAAATTTGATGTTTCCAGTATTTCTAGTGTCTCCAATATTTCCAGTGTTTCTAGAGCATATATATAACATAAGACACAAATCAAGTATACATTTAATAACAACAAGCATATATATAAAACATACACTAAACAAGTGAAATTATGCCTATGATGGCCATGAAGATGATGATGCAATATTCACAACCAGCTGAAATATGTATTTTCACAACCAACTAATATACCAATTATGTGAGCCAATTATCACTTATTATTTCTAACCATTCATAAATTCCCACATAATTCATATGCAAATAAAGTATGAATAATACACGATACACCAATGGTACCCCAATAGGCATTCCAACAACACAATACCATTATTCACAGGTATTTTAGGTTATCAACATCACTAGGACCCCACACGGTCATACTTATGACATAATAACTCAAAACCAATAATCAAATCACAATAAGGCCCCTCACGGGTACAACATATTAAGGTAACCAATTTCATAATTAGTTCTCATCCCCTTAAAATGTATTTTCTATACAAATTAACTACCCAACCCTGTCTGAAAGAGTTAAGCCATAACATACCTCGAATACCAAAACTGGTCCGCTATACTTCAATCCCAATGTCCTACTCCTCACGAATAATCTCAAAATTAATTAAAATCAAGAAATATAAAATCTATGCATCAATAAAAAGTCAACAATACCCATATTGCCTATTTATGATTTGGGGTCAATGGACCCTCAAAATGAGTTTTTGAAAAAGAAGGGCAAAATCATAACTTTACTTCAAAAATGGATTTCCCATACCTTTAGGAATCTACAGCTAAAAACCCAAGTCAAATCAAGCTAAAAACGAGGTTCAAATCAAAGAAAAACCATTTTAAAACTTTATTGGGTAAAACCTTTAAAATCCATCTTAAAAACAAGAATCGAAGTTGTTTTGAAGGTTAAATTGAGGAAAAACTAGTAATGATAGGATTAGGAACATTATTCAAGTGAAAAAGAGTAAAATTGGGGTTTAAAATCAAGCACTAAGGTTTTGAAATTTTGAGAAATTAATCAAGAAATTCACTAAGAGAAGGGTGAATTCTAACCTTAAATCCATAAAAAATCAAGAAATAAATGTTAATCTAGCTTTTCAAACACCCAAAATTTTAATTTTTAAGCTCTCATACTATTTTAGGCTGTTTGACTCTTAAGAATCAGTGCGAGATAGCCAATTCGTGACCTAAAGGGTCTATTTATACCCATACTAGGTTCTTAGATGCTGCAATCGCACAATTAGTTGTACAATCGTACTACCTGGCTGTAGGAGCTGATATGGATATTACCATCCTAAAATCAACATTCTAGATCTGTTGGTACAGTCCGTTCAGTTATCCATCTCACAGATTAAAATATAACCACATAAGTCCATAATGAGGCTCTCGAAACCTCCAAAAATCACAATATCACACAAGTGACACCAAAATGCATCGAAAAATATGTCAATCACCCCCATACCCCAGAAATACCACAATGCAACTATAGGGAGGGATGAAATAGTCAAATCATACAGAAACACATAACTTACATATTTCATCAAAATTTTGGCAGTTACATAATTCAAGAAAAGCCTACCCACCTTGCCAACACTGTGACAAAATAGGTCATCCTCTATTTAAATGTTGGAAGAGACCAGATGCACAATGCAAGATCTATAATCAGCTTGGTCATGAAACTGTGATTGGCAAAAGTAAATCTAAAAAATATGAACTAGATGCCCAAGTCACCAAAGACGAAGAAGAAGATCAATTATTTTTGGCTACATATTTTTCAACTAAGAAATCTAATTTTTGGATGATTGACATCTATTGTACAAACCACATGACATATGACAAAACTCTTTTTAAAGAGTTTCTGCCTTTGGAAAATAAAAAAGTCAGAATTGGGAATGGTGACTATATATATATATATATATATTATATTTTCTTTAATCTCTACAAATTAACAAACCTATTTTTCAATTATACAAACTCTTAATTTCTCCTAACAACATTTAGTTCAAACTTGAAGATTCTTGTAAATTAAAACACATTATATAGAATTTTTGTTTGCAACTAAGATTCAATTTTTTTCATGTTAGTTACTACTATTTCTATTTTATGAGTATTTTCTTATCGGTTAAACTGAAAATCAAACCGTTAAGGACTAAAAACCGATAAACCAAAAATCGATAAGAAAAATCTTACTGGTTTGGTTATTATTTTAGCATATTTAAAAATTAAAAATTGATAAATTGAATCGATAATATGTAAAATCGAACCGAACCGACCGATGCACACCCCTACATAGCAAGGATATATCAGTTGATATAGGAAACAAAACTATTATATCTTTTGGCATAGTATATAAACGTGTTCTTTAAGTTGGTCTTAGTTGGCAACTATGCCCTCCAACTTTGAGTATGCATAAGTAGACAATTAAACTATCATAAGTTGAACAAGTGAACACACCCATCTTACTTGGCAAAGAGTGTGCACAAGTAGACACTCAAACTATCATAAGTTGAACAAGTGAACACATACGTCTTACATGGCAAATCTCAAGCGATTTGACATGTAGGACACGTGTATCTCACAAAAAAAATTTCACGTAGGATGCGTGCATCTAACACGATTTTCTACTGTGCTGGATATAAAAAATGGTGTGAATTGGTTTATTCTTAACGTTCTAGTAACTGAAAGGGAATGAACAATCTCTATTGAAGCACATAATTTGTGGGAACATGAAATCTTATTTCGAGGTGGTTGTTACATTTCAAGAGGTGATTTTTTTAGTTTTTATGATTGATTAAAATCCGTGATAATGTTGTCTTATATTACATGTAAGTTTGGTCTAAAGCAATCGTTCTAATGCCTTACTAGTCAGAATGGTGAAAGATGTTTGATTAGTTATACTTCATTTGCCAATTTTTTTAACAACATCACCAAATTTTATCAAGACAAGGAAAACATGGAGAGAAAACTCACTTCATAGTCCCAATTAGTGCATATATTTATGGAAAAAAGACACCACCTAGCTTTTTAAAAAAGTAATGGACAATAATGACCCACGTTTCCCATTTTGGACAAAAGTAACACTTTGGCTGCTTTTAATACCATTTATTAGCCCTTTGTTTTAAGAAGCCACACATGCCTTCTATTTTAATAAACTACACGCTAAAGAATGAAAAAAATCACACGCACCCTTTGTAGTTGCTCTTTTCTCAAAGAAAAAAGAAAAAACTTGTATCTACAGTTCACGCTAGCAGTTGTCTTTTTTCCCGAAAAAAAGGTAATAACTGATACCTACAGTCCCCTTACCTTTTTTGACTGTTCTTTGCGATTAGGTTTTCTGACGTTTGTTATGCTGAAAATGAAGAAAAAAGTTAATACAGATACAAAATTATCTGGCAAAGGTATAAGATATGATCCTAATTTCGTTGCTCCAGATAATGATTTTGAAGATTTAATAAATTCTAAAGTTCGATTGAAGGATTTGAAGAATGTTCATGCTAGTCCTAGTCGAATTACTAGGTCCCGAGGTAAAGTAGTAGTTGATTCATCAATGACAAAACAGAAAAAAAACAACTAAAAAAAAGCACATACAGATCTAAATGATGATTTAGATCTTGTTGTCATTTGGAAACAAAACAAAAAAAATAATGATTCAAAAAATGATGAAAATGATGGTAAGTCATCTAAAGAAAAGGAGAAGATAATTGTGACTGATGAAGGAGAAGCTCTTGTTCCTCCAAAAAAAATGAAAAAAAGAAATCGATCAAATGACAGAGAAGATGATGCTTAATCATTCAAAAAGAAAAGTAAAAAAGCTATTTGGAAAAGAAAAATACTCAAATTAACTGATTTTGAGGTACATTATTTGTGCTTTTGTATGTATTAATAATGTCTGATAGATGTTCACTTGTTGTGTAGAATTTATGTATGTTTGAAATATGTGTGTTATTGATGTATATAATATGTGTCAGTGTTGTATATGAAATATATTGGGTAGTGATTTTTGTGAAATTTAGTGTACATTGACTTTATAACTATTTGTGTATCAGAATTGTATAAGAACTGTGTATAGTTTGAATATTTATATTGTGATTGTGTAAAATTAACAAAACTGTTGTAATATGAGTAAATTTAGTGTACATTGACTTTATAACTATTTGTGTATCAGAATTGTATAAGAACTGTGTATAGTTTGAATATTTATATTGTGATTGTGTAAAATTAACAAAACTGTTGTAATATGAGTAAAATTAGTGTACATTGAATGCATAACTATTTGAGAATCAAGATTGTATAGGAACTGTGTATAGTTTGAGTATTTATACTATATGTATGACTAAAATTAGTGTAGTTTGAGTATTTATACTATATGTATGACTAAAATTAGTGTAGTTTGAGTATTTATACTATATGTATGACTAAAATTAGTGTGCATTGACTGTACAGCTATTTGTGCATCAGGATTGTATAAGAACTGTGTATAGTTTGAATATTTATACTATATGCGTACAATTAGTGTACATTGACAATACAGCTATTTGTGTATTATGATTGTATAAGAACTGTGTATAGTTTTAATATTTATATTGTAACTGTGTAAAATTAGCAACACGGTTGTAATGATTATTGTATTAGTAAAATTAGTGTACATTTACTATATATTTATATGTGTATCAGGATTGTATAAGAACTGTGTATAGTTTGAATATTTATATTGTGACTGTGTAAAATTAACAAGACTGTTGTAATATGAGTAAAATTAGTGTACATTGAATGCATAACTATTTGAGAATCAGGATTGTATAGGAACTGTGTATAGTTTGAAATTTATACTGTATGTATGACTAAAATTAGTGTGCATTGACTGTATAGCTGTTTGTGTATTAGGATTGTATAAGACCTGTGTATAGTTTGAATATTTATACTATATGCGTACAATTAGTGTACATTGACAGTACAACTATTTGTGTATCATGATTGTATAAGAACTGTGTATAGTTTTAATATTTATATTATAACTGTGTAAAATTAGCAACACGGTTGTAATGATTACTATATTAGTAAAATTAGTGTACATTTACTGTATAACTATATGTGTATCAGGATTGTATAAGAACTGTGTATAGTTTGAATATTTATATTGTGACTGTGTAAAATTAACAAGACTATTGTAATATGAGTAAAATTAGTGTACATTGAATGCATAACTTTTTGAGAATCAGAATTGTATAGGAACTATGTATAGTTTGAATATTTATACTGTATGTATGACTAAAATTAGTGTGCATTGACTGCATAGCTATTTGTGCATCAGAATTGTATAAGAATTGTGTATAGTTTGAATATTTATACTATATGCGTACAATTAGCGTACATTGACAGTACAACTATTTGTGTATCATGATTGTATAAGAACTGTGTATAGTTTTAATATTTATATTGTAACTGTGTAAAATTAGCAACACGGTTGTAATGATTACTATATTAGTAAAATTAGTGTACATTTACTGTATAACTATATATGTATCAGGATTGTATAAGAACTGTGTATAGTTTGAATATTTATACTGTATGCGTATACTTGGAGTATATTGACTGCACAACTATTTGTGTATAATATTTATGTAGCTTTTTGAAATATTTATATCTAAAAGCACACTTATGTATTGTAGGTTTGGGATTTGTTTCTTGGTCCATTTGATCATTACAAGTGTCAGCTCTGTGTGCACACATACTGGGCTATTGTGACTGCGTTGAAATCTAAGTTAGACAAGAAGCAACTTGATTTGTTTAAGAATAATTGCTTTGGGTATTTCTTATCTTTACCAATTATTTTTTCTCAAAATCAACTTATCCATGGAATATTGCTTAGGAAACTTGTTTGTGAGAGAGATGATGAAATATGGATTAAAGTGAATAACACTAGGTTACGTTTCGACTTACAAGAGTTTGCTATAATTAGCGGTTTAAAATGTAACAAAAATTACAATAATGAGTTTGTTGTTAGTGAAGAAAGTAAGCTGATGGAGTTGTATTTTTCAGGAAAGTCCAAGGTCACAAAGCTTGATTTAGAAGAGTGTTTTATGAAAAAAAAAATGGTGATGTGATGAAGATGCTTACAAATTTCTAGTTTGTTCTTCATTTATTCCTTTATTTTTTTTGTCACCTATAGTTATGTTATAACTAAGAATGATTTCTTATTGATTGAATCTAGGAACTATGAAACATTTCCTTAGGGAAAGTTGTGTTTTCGTCTGATGTTGGAGTCAATGAAGTCTAAGGTTTATCAGCAAAAAACTATGTATCATTGTGCTGGTTTTTCTCTTGCATTTCAGTGTTGGTTTTATGAGTATTGTCCTTATGTCGATGGCCATCTTACTGACCGAGTGGGCGATAGTGTGCCACGTATACTGAATTGGTTTGTAAAGTATAGAACAACATACAAGGAGGTCAAGTCTGCATTTTTTGATATTTAGCAAGAGCAGGTATATCTTTGTTTTAAATTGTAATTTATACATGCTTTGTTAAATTGTAATGTGCTTCTTAAATATCGAGTGCTGTTTTTTTGTACAGGTTGTGTTGCGTAACATTACGCTGACAGTTCTTGAAAAAACAATCCTTCAATTACCTGATTTCAAACCTGTGGATGTGGTCGTGCATTCTGTTGATTTTCCTAGCACAAATAAACAAGAATGTAGTCAGTCGAGCTCAGATAATGAATTGGCACTTTTGCAAAGTGATGTTAAAATGGTATGTCGAAGGTTTTTATTAATATTTGTATGTTTTTGTTAATTGATGTGTTGACTTTTTCCTTTTATGTTTAGTTAACGAAAAAGGTTTCCTCGAAGGAGAAGTTTATAAAATCCTCATTTGAATTGATTTTTCGAGCTCTAGATATAAAGAATGAGCCTAAGGTATTCTATTCCTGAATTTCTCCTAATTTTTTAACAAATCTTATATACACTATTGTACTTATTTTATAAAGTTTTTTGAAAGGTTGGTACATCAATTGATGATAACGATGGTGACAACTCAAATAAAAAAGACAATGAGACACCTAATGTTGGTGGTACAGGTGATGATCAAGTTAATGATCCACCTAATATGGGACAAAAAATGATGTTGTACCAGAAGTGGATCATATAAGTGACAATTTGATGGATGATGTAGGGAAAACAATAGATTGTGTAGGTGGTGATGTAATTGGGCATTTGGTGGATGCCGTTGGAAAGAAAGTTAATTTTGTAGGTGATTGTGTAGGTGGTCATGTCGATTTGATTCTGCGGCTGAAACGTTAAAGGATGGTGCTCGGAATAATTTTCCAAATTTTGATTTTTTGAAGTTCACACAAAGCTTAGGTGAAAATAAGGATATAAGAGAGGGTAGAAATAGTCAGGTTGATAGTGATTGGTCTAATTTTACTGATTCTAAAGTGTCTAAATTTAGTCAACCTTTTTGTGATCAAAAGACACAAAAAGAAGGTGATGTGGCAGTAGTTAGCCAGAATGAGCTTGATTGGTCAGAAATTCCAGATGCTGAAATTTCTAAGTTCACTTAACCTGATAAGAGTATTGCAACAACTGATGCGACTAATTTAGTATGTGATAATGTTCGAAAAGTTGATGCAGTTACAAGTGATAATGTTAAAGAGATTGAGGAAAACATGGTGTCTGCGCTTATTGTGTTGGATGAAACACCTGCTATTCCTCGTCGATTACGTAAGCCAGCGGCAGTATGTGAATCTCCATTTTTGTCAAAATCTGATTCTGATTGTGGCAAAGTTAAAGGCCAATCATCTAAGTGTGTGGAGAATGCTCAGTCAAGAAAACATTCTTGTCTATAAAGCATCCTTTTGTGAAGAGTATTACGGAGCGAATTGATGATATGAAAGTGACGTTAAAGTTTAACAAGTTTATTGCGAGATCGTTGCGTGTTAAATAGATGTAAGTTTCTGTTTGTAATTTTTTTTTGTTTAACTTTATTTTATCATATGTTATAATTTTTGTAACATTTTTTTCAGGCCTATTTATTCTGATTCTGTCAATGCTCTTCGAAAATATTTTGACTATGGAGTTGATATTGTTAAAATGAAAGAGTGGTTCTTCACATTGGCATATCCAGGAGTACCGTTAACCGATTCAGTAAGTAATGAATTTGTTAGTTAAGTAGGTTATATATCTTTTATTTTTGTACTTGATAGTGATAATCTAATTGGAATACTGAAATTTTATATATGATGAATGTTATATAAGTTCTCTGCTTTATTTATGCAGTACTTTATGTGCAGTTTATATGCAGCACTTAATATGCAATGTATATACCGGTCCTATGCAGTGTTTACGCAGTATGTACACAATTTAAATGCAGTAGTTGCTATTCAGTATATATATACAGGTCCTACACAGTAGATACACAGTTTGTATGTAGTAGTTGATACGATGCATGTAATATAAGTAGCTTGTATTTATATGATTTAAATTAGTGTTCTGTATTCATTTTTAGCATTTTAACGTGGTTTTGTTGTTCGTATTTTCAGCATATTGATGTTATCTTTTACTATTTGCGAAAGAAGTTAAAATACGGTCCTGTTTATGATTCAGTTAAATTTACAACCACTGATTGTTGGTTTAACTACTTGATTCAGACTTTGTATAAGTGTTTTATGGAGAACAATAGAGATGTAACACTTATCACTCAAGAACATCAAATCATTGAGTACATGCTTGGATTTTTTATAAGATGCAACGTCCTGTGGAATAACGTTGACAATGTTCTTTTCCTAATTAATCTTGCTAAGGAGTTTCATTGGATTTTGGCGAGGATGTCTTTTAAAGATCAATGCATATATGTGTATGATTCAATGCATGGTGCAAGGCGTGCTGTTCATATTTAGAAATTAGTTGCAGCGTATTCAGAATTAATTCCACACTTTCTTTCTTGTATTGGATTTTGGGAAAGTAGGAGCGATGGACTTCCAGTGTCTAATTCTTTTTATATTCGTATTGCTGATGGACTGCCAACGCAAGCTATCACGTAATATATTGAATTCACATTCAATTGATCATTTTTACATACTTTTTTTGTCAATTATACTGATGATGTATTATGTTTACAGGGACTGTGGTGTATTTGTTGCTGCCTTTGCTGAGTATTTGCTTGATAGTCTTGAAATTTCTAATCATCTAGATGATATTGATGCTATTCGTACTCGTTATGGTGTGTTGCTGTGGGATTATGGAAAGAAAAAACAGATTCAATGTGCATTTAGTGAAGATGAATCTACTGGTCGATTATTGAAGAAAAAGGATGGTGTGCAACAAATTTAGTTAGAAATGTCTTTGAAGCATTGATGTTAGATATGTTTTAGTGTTGAAATGCTTAGGGTTGTTTTTGTTTTGTGTTGATACACTCGGAGATTCTTATTATGAAATGTTATGTCGAATACTATATGTTTTGGTAATTGATACAATTCTGTACAATTGATGCTAAAATGTTAGTTTATGTTGATCAAAGTTGATATTCAGTATATATGCAACATTTATTCAGTTCCTACATAATTTAATATCCAATATATATGCAGGTGCTATACAGAAATTACACAGTTCATATGCAGTATATATACAGGTCTTATATAGTTGTTACACAGTATGTACACAGGTTATATGCAGTTTATATGAAATATTTATGCAAACTTATACCAACAAAATATAAAAGTTACACATTGTTGAAACAGGTCATATAAAGTTGTTATATAGTTTAATATATAATATATATGCAGGTGCTATACAGAAATTACACAGTTCATATGCAGTACTTTATATGCAGTATATATACAGGTCCTATATAGTAGTTACATAGTATGTACACAGGTCATTGATGATAGGCGAATCTACGCGCCTATATCAATATATTTTGCCCATATTTTAGCCTAGTTTTGAGAACTAATTATCTATTTCATGCACTTTTTGTCCTTTTTCCTGTAAATGAGCTAACAAACATGATTAGGAAAGTTTCAGGTATAAATGATGCAAAATACAGTAATTTATGGCTTACTTGACGCAAAAGAAAGCTCACGAACGAGATGGAAAGGAGCTGGACGCCTAAAGGACCAAATCTGCTGCATGGAAAATCTGTCCCGGGCTAAAACAGCATTTCTGAAGACTTTGGGGACTTACAGACACAAAGCTGGATTTTTACCAAGATACATTAACCTAGTATAATTAGGTTATGTGTTTTATTATTCTATTTGGATTATGATATTGTAACCTTACCCTAGTACATTTGGGTCAAGGATTTCATTAGTATATTAGGATTTGGTTATTTATTTCATTAGCTTAGTAGGAGTAGGATAGGAGTATTATAAATACCCTATCATGCTAGAGATTTTTATTCATTCATAGATACATCAATCTTCAGACAATTAATTCTTCACTTAATTCAACAATTAATTTTCTTCCATCCCTCTCATCTTCCACCACAAACATTCAACTCTTAAATTCCACAACAAGAGAATCGTTACTTGCTACGGAATCACCAAAACCACACGCCAAACACCTACTATTCACGCCATCCACCATGCAAAACGTGATATCCTTCGCATTCATGGGTAACTAAACCTCTTAGTTGGGGTTATGGAAGCCGAATGAGTTACTATCTATTGCTATGAGTTTGTGAGTTCAAGACACGTATATTGCTTATATCATTATTTTCTTCATCTTAAATCTACATTCTTTGCGGTTACAAACACAAGAACACGCCATTCTAACATCTAACCTGTTCGAGAGAAAGGTTACTTGTCTAGAAAAGAAGACGCATAGAATAACGCCAGTCTAACATTTAACTTGTTCGAGAGAAAGGTTATTTGTCTGGAAAAGAGATAATGTCAAGGTAGTAGGACACCCTTTCCTATTAAAAAGCTAGTGCCGTAACTGGACTAACCTCTTGGAGAATTCGTACCGCTAGACACACTTTAAGCTCGAGAGAGTTAAAGTGAAATAGTCCTTGTTTAGGTCGAGAGACGCTTGGATTTACCATCGACTACAATTCTCTATAAGCAATTGCATGTCAAGACTCTACACACTCATAGCCAATAGAGACGTATACCTCAGAAGGTGGACATAACCCCAACGCTTCAATTCTCAGTGTTTACAACCAACGTGACAATCTTTCTCTTTTTACTTTATTATTTTCAGCTTTTATTTCATTACTTTGGTTACTTATTACAATCCCCCCTTCTTACGAGACTTGCACCAAAAGTCTATTAATTTTGCTTACTTGTTGACCAAGCTATTCCCTGTGGGATCGATACCCAACCCAGGTTGGGTTCTATATTTGCTAACGACCGCTTTACACTCCTACGAGAGCTGTAGATTGAGCGTTATCAAAAATTGGCGCCGTTGCCGGGGAATACGAGTGTCAATCAAGTTCGTGATAATTACTAGACCCTTTGGTCAAAGATTCTCGTACTTTTACGTTTAGTTTTTGTTTTTGTTTACTGCAGGTTTTTCTTTTAGTGCATGCCCCATACTAGAAGTTCTGGTCAACCGTTATTACCAATCAATCCTGAACCGCAACGAATTAGAAGAATGGAAGCACAAGCTGAAATCGACAGGATGGCTGCTCAACAGGAGCAAGCAAGATTAGCTGCTCTTGCCGCTGCTCAAGTCCAACAACAAAACATTGATAATCCTGGACGAGCAACAAATCCTGACGATGAAGATTTAGGAGATGACGAGTTGATAAACCCAAGGCATGGCGCTGAAGTTGCAACACCTGCCAATCGAAGAGGTCGACAAGCTCGGTACAAATATGATCGCCAACCTTTGCAACCAGCTTTCGACGATGATGATGATGATCTTGATGGTGCCGGAGCCACTGGAGCTATAATTCCACCACCATTAGCGCCCGGAGCCAAATTCAATATCACAAGCACCATGATTCAGTTATTGCAACTCAAGGGATTATTTGGTGGACTAGCAGGCGATGATCCGAATATGCACCTCATCAACTTTATTTCTACATGCAAGTCTTTTGACAATCCTGGTGTTGGTCAGAATGCTATTCGATTATGTCTATTTCCATTGTCTCTGTCTGGGGAGGCAACATTATGGTTGAATGGGCTGACTCCTGATTCTATTACAAATTGGAGGCAATTGAGAGATGCTTTCCTAGAAAGATTCTTTCCGCCATCCAAGAGGGCTCAGTTAAGAGATGAAATCAGCAACTTTCGTCAGCTTCCCTCTGAAGCTCTTCACGAAACATGGGAGAGGTTCAAGACAAAGCTAGCGAGATGCCCAAACCATCACATGACTAATGTTCACCTCATGGAGATCTTGTATAGAGCCTTGAATTCAGTAACTAAAACAGTGGTGGACAGCGCAGCTGGAGGTTCTTTTATGGACCTCACCTTTGGTCAAGCAAGCAACATGCTAGATCGTATGACGAAACAAAGTAGAGCTTGGCATACCAGGGATTCTGAGGTAGCAAGCCCCACTTTATCTATTGGCATGTCTGCAGACCAACGAAGAAGAGAAGAAGAACGTGATCAAGATATGGCGCACATGAAAACCCAAATGGATCTTCTTACAAAGCATCTATTAGGGAAGACTGAAAAAGTGAAAGCTATTGCGTCAAAAGGAAGAGACGAATCTGATTCGGAAGAGGAGGCCAACTACTTGAACAATCAGGGGGGTTTCCGTGGGAATGCCCAAGGAAACCAAGGTCGGAACTATTATGACAAATCTGGAGGTAAAGACCAAGGTAGTTGGAAGAAAAATAATGAAAATAGTGGTTTGTACGTTCCCCCTGGTAGACGTGATACCACCACATCTAATTCTATGGAAGACATGATGGCTAAGTTATTGAAAGGAGTGGAAGCGACGAGCGCGGGAGTTAAGGAGGTGATTGACGATTTGGCCTCCATGAAGCAATTAGTTGATTCTCATTCCACTTCTATCAAGCAAATAGAGCAGCAAATAAGCCAACTTTCAGCAGCATTCAATCAAAGAAAGGCTGGCACCTTACCGAGCGATACTGTGCAAAACCCAAGGAATGATGGGTCATGCATGGCCATCACTACGAGGAGTGGTAAGGTGCTGGAAACTTCAACAGGCAAGCAAGTAGTTGACGGAACAGCAGACATGGACGCCACTCCTAGTGACGCCACTAGAGAAGACGCCGCAATATCTACTTCCAACGTCAAGGACGTTTTACCTAGTGACGTGCATCCTGAAAAAAATAAACGGAAGCAAGAGGAGAAGAAAGCCATGGAGAGAACACTTCCATACCCACCACCACCTTTTCCACAAAGATTGAAGAAGGTGGCCGATGACACTAAGTTCAGCAAATTTATGACCATGTTGAAGCAGCTGACTATTAATGTCCCATTAGTAGAGGCACTTGAACAAATGCCTGGGTATGCGAAGTTTATGAAAGATCTTTTGACTAAAAGGAGGGCAGCAAGTTATGAGCTGAAAGATGATGTCCATCATTGTAGCGCAATTGCTACCCGATCCATAGTTCAGAAGAAGGCCGACCACGGAGCTTTCACGATTCCTTGCACCGTCGGATCTTTAGACTTTGCTAAAGCATTATGTGACTTAGGAGCCAGCATCAACTTGATGCCATTATCAATCTACAAGAAGTTGGGGTTAGGAGATCCTACACCAACTAATATGAGGCTTGTTATGGCGGATAGGTCGGTAAAACGACCAGTTGGTATTCTATGCGATGTCTTGGTGAAGGTATCTTCATTTATTTTTTCGGCAGACTTTGTCATCTTGGATTGTGAAGCAGATTCAGAGGTTCCCATAATCTTGGGACGCCCCTTCCTTGCTACGGGAAGTATGCTCATAGATTTGAGAGCTAATGAGCTTTCATTCCGAATAAATGATGAAGTGGTGCTCTTTGATGTTTGCAAATCAATGAAGCAACCTAAAGATCTAAGTGTATTTTCTGTGGCTGATGTTGTCGTTGATAATGAGGATGAGTTACTTGCTGAAGAGCAAATTCTTGATGATCCTTTGGAGGTTTTGCTCATGGAAGAAGAGGATGATGATGCTGAAATTTCTGAAGATGATATTTGTGCTCTATCGGGATTAGGAGCATATCGTTATACTCCTAAGAAGCTGGATCTTGATCTCAAGAATCGACCCACACCACCAGCTAAGCCATCTATTGAAGAACCACCCACGTTAGAATTGAAGGAGCTGCCAAGCCATTTGAAGTACGCATTCTTAGGAAGCGGAAACACTCTTCCAGTCATAGTGGCAACCGATTTAGGTGAGCAACAAGTTGCAGCTCTTATTGTAATCTTACGCAAGTATATTAGAGCTATTGGATGGACCATTGCGGATATCATTGGTATTCCACCGGGGATTTGCACTCATAAAATTCAGCTTCAAGAAAAGTGCACACCCACCATTGAACATCAAAGACGTCTAAACCCACCAATGCAAGAAGTGGTGAAGAAGGAGATTATCAAGTGGTTAGACGCTGGAGTTGTGTATCCTATTTCTGACAGTACATGGGTAAGCCCAGTACAATGTGTTCCCAAGAAAGGAGGTATGACGGTGGTTGCGAATGCAAAGAATGAGCTTATTCCACTCAGGCCCGTTACTGGATGGAGAGTATGCATGGACTACCACAAGCTGAATTCTTGGACTCTCAAGGATCACTTCCCCATGCCATTTATGGACCAAATGCTAGATCGATTAGCGGGGAAAGGATGGTTTTGCTTTCTTGATGGTTATTCGGGTTATAATCAGATTTGTATTGCCCCCGAAGACCAAGAGAAGACAACGTTTACATGCCCATATGGTACTTTTGCCTTCAAACGCATGCCATTTGGGTTGTGCAACGCACCAGCCACCTTTCAACGTTGTATGATGTCTATTTTCTCTGATATGGTAGAAGACACTTTGGAGGTATTTATGGACGACTTTTCAGTTGTTGGTGAGTCTTTCGAAGCATGTTTGGTGAACTTGAGCATGGCATTACAAAGATGTGTAGAGTTCAACCTTGTGCTGAATTGGGAGAAGTGCCACTTCATGGTAAAAGAAGGAATTGTTCTAGGGCACAAAATCTCCGAAAGAGGAATAGAGGTTGATCGCGCCAAAATAGAGGTAATTGAGAAGCTACCACCTCCAATTTCGGTGAAGGGAGTTCGTAGTTTTCTTGGCCATGCTGGGTTTTATCGTAGATTCATCAAAGACTTCTCCAAAATTTCTAGTCCATTGTGCAAGCTATTGGAGAAAGATGCGAAGTTTGACTTTAATGATGATTGCTTAAAGGCATTCGAATGCCTTAAAGAAAAACTCATTGAAGCCTCTATCATGGTAGCACCAGATTGGACGCTCCCGTTTGAAATCATGTGTGATGCTAGTGGTGTAGCCGTTGGTGTTGTTCTTGGACAGAGAAAGGAGAAATTATTTCATCCTATCTACTATGCGAGTAAGGTCCTCAATGAAGCCCAAAGAAACTACACTGTCACTGAACAAGAGCTCTTAGAGGTTGTGTATGCGTTTGAGAAGTTCCGTGCCTATCTATTGGGTACTAAAGTGATCGTTCATACAGACCATGCAGCTCTTAGGTATCTAATGACAAAGAAGGATGCAAAACCAAGGCTGATCAGATGGGTATTGCTGCTGCAAGAGTTTGATTTCGAAGTCAAAGATAGAAGAGGTTGCGAGAACCAAGTGGCTGATCACCTATCTAGACTTGAGAATGAGTATGTGGCGCAACCAGAAAATCAGATTGACGATGCATTCCCTGACGAGGAGATACTAGCGACAACAATGGAGAACTTACCATGGTATGCCGACTTTGCAAATTTCGTAGTGAGTAATGTGTTACCTTCCAATTTATCTTACCAACAGAGGAGGAAGTTTATGCATGATGTTCAGCACTACTATTGGGATGAGCCTTATTTGTTTCGAAGATGCGCGGATGGTATCATTCGACGATGTATATCCCATGAAGAAGTGCCTACTATATTGGAAGCATGCCACACTTCGCAAGTCGGAGGACATCATGCAGGGAATCGAACGGCAAAGAAAGTCTTGCAAAGTGGTTATTATTGGCCTACAATATTCAGAGATGCACACGACTATGTGAGAAGGTGTGACCAATGCCAACGTCAAGGTGCTATTTCAAAACACCATGAAATGCCCATGTCCAAAATTCTGGAGGTAGAACTCTTTGATGTGTGGGGTATTGATTTCATGGGACCATTCGTGAATTCGTTTGGAATGAAGTACATCTTGGTTGCTGTGGATTATGTGTCGAAATGGGTTGAAGCTGTAGCATTGGCCGATAACGAAGGAAAGCGTGTTGTAGCGTTTTTAAAGAAGAATATCTTCTCTCGCTTTGGAGTACCTCGTACTATCATAAGTGAAGGAGGATCTCACTTTTGCAACAAGCTATTCAAATCTGTATTGGCCAAATATGGAGTCAAACAACACAAGGTAGCTACGCCTTATCATCCTCAAACTAGTGGACAAGTAGAGGTTTCCAATCGTAAGATCAAGCAAATCCTTGCCAAGACGGTCAATGCGAATCGGAAGGATTGGTCTCGAAAGCTAGATGATGCACTATGGGCGTATAGGACTGCATTCAAGACACCCATTGGTATGTCACCTTATCAGCTAGTTTACGGGAAGGCTTGTCATCTACCCATCGAGCTTGAGTACAAGGCATTGTGGGCATTGAAGCACTTGAATCTGAATTGGGATGATGTGAAGAACCTGAGGTTGGAGCAGCTGAACGAACTAGATGAATTCCGTCTCCATGCATATGAAAGATCAGATTTATACAAGGAGCGGATGAAGAAGTATCATGATCAGCGGATTGTTCGACGAAACTTCCAAAAAGGTGACATGGTACTACTCTTTAATTCCAGATTCAAGCTCTTCCCAGGTAAGTTAAAATCAAAGTGGTCTGGTCCATTTAAAGTCACCCAAGTCTACTCGTCTGGAGTAGTCGAATTGGAAAATAATGAGGGTGTTATCTTCAAAGTGAATGGCCAACGTGTTAAACCATATATCGGTCCTCTTGACTCGATAAATGACATGGCCATCACTTATCTCGACGAAGTCTAAGTACTCGAGATTACTACGTCGAGCTACGACAATAAAAAAGGCGCTAGATGGGAGGCAACCCATCGTTTTATTGTTTTATCGTTTTGTCATTTTATCGTTTTATCGTTTCGTCGTTTTAGTTTTTTTAATTTTTAATAAATGAAAATCCAAAAATAAGAGTCGTTCCACGACCAAAACTAAGGCGCTTGGTGGGAGGCAACCCATCGTACTAATCGTTTTCATTGTGTTTTGAGCAAATATAGGTGCAAGAAGTATGCAACGAGGAGATTGATTTCAATTGACGATTTGGTCGCATTGTATGGTAAAGTCGGTAAGTTAGGAATGGTGATGCATAAGGCTATGAATTGAGCCTTTCTCACGTCATAATAGGCCTCGAGAAAGGCTAGGCCTTGGTAAAAATAGGCCACGAACGATGCACAACCTATTCTATAGCCTAAGGACTCGGAATCTAGTGTGCTATACACTATGCGCCGCCTATTCCTAGGTGTGCTTTTGACTATGCGCCGCCTATGCTATGGCATTTGAGATACTGAGACCAAATGCCATAGACTATGCGGCGCATATGTCTATAAATGCCATAGGATATGCGGCGCATATGTCCCATTATGCCATGGACAATGCGCCGCATATGTAAGTGATATGCCGAGGGATATGCGCCGCATATGTGGTGATTTTGTCCCCAAATCCGATTGTAAATGGGTCATAACCCGACCCATACTCCTCCTATATAAAGGGGACTTGTTTTTATGTCACAAACACATTAGAAGCAACCCTAAAGGCGCCGCATATCATCCCAAATCCTCTCAAATTTTTCTTCCTTTGTTCTTCCAATCCACAACAACTTCTCCACAATCTTCAAAGCAAGTAAGTGCTCTCTTATTCTTCATCTATTTATCGTAAGTACTACGTTGCTATGCTTATTATAATTTGCTAAATCATAAGAAATTGGTGGTGATGTTCATGTGATTGGATAATTGTTGCAAAATCGTGTGATTGAATGTATACGTATGGAATTCTTGACTTGTTTCCGACTTGAATTTTGTTTCAATGGCATTGTTATGATACTTGCTGAACATATGTGGCTATGAATATTACTTGAGAGAGTGGTTTGGATGCTTGCATGATTAACCATCCCGGCCATCGGGATAAGGTTATAGTGACTATCGACTTAGGAGGTGGTGTTTGTTGTTCAAATAGCAATTCCATGTGGTAACCCCTATGTTGAAGTGTTGCTATATACACCATGAAAGTCGTCCAAATGGCTGCACATAAGTGATGTAATGCTGATTTTCTTGTCGGAATACAATCCTAAGACGTATGTCGACGAAGTCTGAGTACTCGACCACTTTCACTTCACTGATTTGTGCTAACAAGATTAAGTGTGGGGTGGTACCCCTAGTGCTTGCATGTAGATTGTATAAAGTGAGATTGTGCTGCAACTAACATTATTTCTAGTCTCAGGTACAATGGCACCCAAAGCAAAGCAAGGCAAGGAGAAGGCTACCACGACCCGAAAGGATAAAAAGAGAAGCCGAAAAGACCAAGGAGAATCATCTTCAGCACACCTACCACGCAGAATGTTCGGGATCAAATGGGTTCTTGAGGAAGAAGCCAAGGCATGGTACAGCAGCAACAAAGAAAAGAAATATGTGCACGTCGACTTAATCAACAAGGAGACCTTAGCAAAGAAGGAGCCGCAAATGTTGGCTAAAATTATGGCTTTGAAGCTGGATTTCATCTTCCGTGACATGGGAGAGTGCAATCTTGACTTGACAAGAGAGTTTTATGCCAACTGGTCGCCAAACACAACAGGCAACGAAGTCAAAATTCGGGGCCAAGTGTTACAGCTTACAGCGGATTGGATCAACTCGTTTCTGGGCCTACCTTCGGTCGACACTGCACCATACAAAGAGCTGTACAGCAGGCCTCCTTACAGAGCAATAAGACATATGCTTTGTGGAAGCAGATCAATGGCAAGATGGGGCAGACATAAGGAAACAGGCCGTCACAACACATTCCCCTATGCTCCACTAAATAGGGAAGCAAGAATCTGGATGCGCATTGTCAACTCATGCCTTATTCCTGGGACGCAATACACCAAGATATCGAGAGATAGAGTGTGTTTGGTTTATGTGTTGATGACGAATGTCCCTATCAACTTCGGGGCAATCATTCGATCTACCATGAGAAAAGTCAGACTCCACCGAAGGTCCCATTTCACATTCGGCAATTTGTTGACAGCAATGTTGCGGAAGGAGGATATAGAAGAGGAACCAGCTGACCACAAACTCCCACATAACCCAAAGAAGGTTGACCTCACCAAGGTCAAAGATGCTGAAACAACGCATGGAGTCAACCTTACCACTGCGGAAAGACATGCTCGTGACGAGAGTTTCTTCCGCCATCTCTATGGCATGACGAGATTCACTATGATGAGTGGGGGACGTATTCCAACTGCTGAAGAGCTCCAACAGCTGGACCACGACTACCCTATGAACAGACATGCCCGGGAGATGTGTGGAGTGGGCGTATATTTTGAGGAACCTCTTGATGATGACGTGCCAACTGATGATGATAGACGCTTGCCTGATTCTGATGCTGAGGAGAACTCTGACGATGACTCTTATGATGATTCTGACGAAGGGGGTATGACCTCCGACATTGATGAGGAGTCCGACTAATCAGGTTCTTCGACTTTATTTTCCACTGAGGGCAGTGTCTAGTCTAAGTGTGGGGTGGCAGAATCTGCATGCTATACTTCTTTGTTTGCACCAATGTTTGTATGTTTGCTTGTTTTACTTCGTTTTAGTCCATTTTTTTTTTGTTTTGTTTTGTTCTCGTTTGACATTTTTTTTTAGTTTTTAGGAGTAAAATTTTTCTAGCTACGCATGAAATTATTTTGATAGGCAGCATGAAAATAGAACAAGAGTATGTGCTACAATTGTGACTATTGAGATATTTAGGCTCTAGTTGTGACTCATTATGTGATAGTGTGTGATTCAATTCCTTCACTTGTTGGGACGAGAGTCTATATTACTATCAATCAAGTCGACCATGTGCCTTGTGTGTGTGAGATAATAATATATTCTATGTATGTGGCTGATGCTAGAACTTGCCTCGTATGTATGCAAAGCGAAAATAAGGAATGTAAGTTTAGGATATGATTTAGGCATTTCTTTGGCAACCTATACATGTTTACCTTCAGTTTTTCCTACCCATGTAAATGATCCTAGTTAAACCCTTTTGAGCCTTTAGCCTATTTCTTTGACAACCTTGTATGTAAGCCTAATCCATTTTTTTTCAAGACCGTAATTTGATCCAAATTCCTAAGTGCTTTAAAGTGAAAAAGTCATGTGACAACATAAGAGGAAATTGGGTGAGTATGATGCTTTAAATTGTAAGGGTGCTTGAATATGTTATGAAAAAGAAAGGGCTATCATAAGAGGTATGTTGTGAAAAGAAAAAGGACAAGAAAGCTGAAAAGTGAGTTGTGCTTAAAATTGAAAAACAAAAGATGATAACAAGGGTGGAAAAATAAAATAAAGAAAGGTTGAAAGAAAAAAGTGTCAATGATACAATGTGATGTATTAAAGTGCTTAGGAACCTAGTCACTATTCTTGGCCAAAATAGTCCTACCCGTCCCTTAGCTTACGTTACAACCATCAAAAGACCTACTTGATCCTAATCTTAACATTCCGACATTTAGTGGAGTACTACATTAAGGGCAAGCCTATGGTTATCAGTTGCTACATATGAATTCTTTGCGAGAGTGAGAGCAAGGATATTTTGATACCCATGTTTGAAAAAAATATGCTATATTTGTGAGTGATTATGGGTACTATATTGTGAGACACACATGGTTGATGAGTTTTGGATAGTTGTATATGATTCTATGTACCTTAACGTTTGCATGCGAGTTGATCACCATCACGAGTCTATGCTTGAGGTTAAATTGTTTCTACTTAATCGGAAAGCTACTCTTTGTTGCTAATTGTTGTGCTTGTCTTGAAGGATGTTTTGTGTTGTTGGTGTAAAAACCTTAAGTCGATGCTTATAAGGACATGATATGTTCGAGGACGAACAAAGCTCTAAGTGTGGGGTGTTGATGATAGGCGAATCTATGCGCCTATATCAATATATTTTGCCCATATTTTAGCCTAGTTTTGAGAACTAATTATCTATTTCATGCACTTTTTGTCCTTTTTCCTGTAAATGAGCTAACAAACATGATTAGGAAAGTTTCAGGTATAAATGATGCAAAATACAGCAATTTATGGCTTACTTGACGCAAAAGAAAGCTCACGAACGAGATGGAAAGGAGCTGGACGCCTAAAGGACCAAATCTGCTGCATGGAAAATCTGTCCCGGGCTAAAACAGCATTTCTGAAGACTTTGGGGACTTACAGACACAAAGCTGGATTTTTACCAAGATACATTAACCTAGTATAATTAGGTTATGTGTTTTATTATTCTATTTGGATTATGATATTGTAACCTTACCCTAGTACATTTGGGTCAAGGATTTCATTAGTATATTAGGATTTGGTTATTTATTTCATTAGCTTAGTAGGAGTAGGATAGGAGTATTATAAATACCCTATCATGCTAGAGATTTTTATTCATTCATAGATACATCAATCTTCAGACAATTAATTCTTCACTTAATTCAACAATTAATTTTCTTCCATCCCTCTCATCTTCCACCACAAACATTCAACTCTTAAATTCCACAACAAGAGAATCGTTACTTGCTACGGAATCACCAAAACCACACGCCAAACACCTACTATTCACGCCATCCACCATGCAAAACGTGATATCCTTCGCATTCATGGGTAACTAAACCTCTTAGTTGGGGTTATGGAAGCCGAATGAGTTACTATCTATTGCTATGAGTTTGTGAGTTCAAGACACGTATATTGCTTATATCATTATTCTCTTCATCTTAAATCTACATTCTTTGCGGTTACAAACACAAGAACACGCCATTCTAGCATCTAACCTGTTCGAGAGAAAGGTTACTTGTCTAGAAAAGAAGACGCATAGAATAACGCCAGTCTAACATTTAACTTGTTCGAGAGAAAGGTTATTTGTCTGGAAAAGAGATAATGTCAAGATAGTAGGACACCCTTTCCTATTAAAAAGCTAGTGCCGTAACTGGACTAACCTCTTGGAGAATTCGTACCGCTAGACACACTTTAAGCTCGAGAGAGTTAAAGTGAAATAGTCCTTGTTTAGGTCGAGAGACGCTTGGATTTACCATCGACTACAATTCTCTATAAGCAATTGCATGTCAAGACTCTACACACTCATAGCCAATAGAGACGTATACCTCAGAAGGTGGACATAACCCCAACGCTTCAATTCTCAGTGTTTACAACCAACGTGACAATCTTTCTCTTTTTACTTTATTATTTTCAGCTTTTATTTCATTACTTTGGTTACTTATTACAATCCCCCCTTCTTACGAGACTTGCATCAAAAGTCTATTAATTTTGCTTACTTGTTGACCAAGCTATTCCCTGTGGGATCGATACCCAACCCAGGTTGGGTTCTATATTTGCTAACGACCGCTTTACACTCCTACGAGAGCTGTAGATTGAGCGTTATCAGTCATATGCAGTATTTATGTAAATTTAAAATCAATATTCTAATAAAATATAAAACTTACACATTGTTGACACAAGTCATATAAAGTAGTTATATAGTCTAATATATAATATATATGCAGGTGCTATACAGAAATTACATAGTTCATATGCAGTACTTTATATGCTGTATATATACAGGTCCTATATAGTAGTTACATAGTATGTACACAGGTCATATGCAGTATTTATGTAAATTTAAAATCAATATTCTAATAAAATATAAAACTTACACATTGTTGAACAAGTCATATAAAGTAGTTATATAGTCTAATATATAATATATATGCAGGTGCTATACAGAAATTACATAGTTCATATGCAGTACTTTATATGTTGTATATATACAGGTCCTATATAGTAGTTACACAGTCTGTACACAGGTCATATGCAGTTCATATACAAGTCCTATACAATAGTTACTATATTATATGAAGTATTTATGCAAATTTATACCAATATTCAGTATATATGCAATATTTATTCAGTCCCTATACAGTTGTTACACAGTTTAAACACACTATTTCTATAATTTTATACATTTATCCCAACCAGATATAGAACTTATATATTGTTGTAATAATGTATTTATATATTCAAAATATAGAGGTACTATGTATTTGCTAATTAATTCAAAAGACAACTACTAGTACTTATATATATTCAAACTGTATATAGGTATTATACATGATTGACACAGATGATAAGTAGTTTTATTAAGCATTGTAGCAGAAAAATTATACCCCCCAGCTCAGATGAGTTGATTAGTGCACCTCACCAGAATGTGGCTAAATGAAACACATCATAATGCACAAATTTCTATAAGAGTAGAGTGCATTTGAAGTAAAATAATATTGTTGCTATTACATTGCTATGAAAAGAATAGTCTTTTTTCAAGAAAAAAATGGGAAAGATAAAAGTGTTCTTGCAGTATCCTATTAGATTCTTGTTGGAGCATTTCCACATGTTCTTCGATTGTGTCCTGTTTTTCCACAGTGCCCACATGAAATTTGTTGCTTAAAGTAGTCCATAATTCCCTTTCCTCGATTGTTCTTTTTTGGTCTTCCTGGTTTTGGTTTCTAAATTGGTGGCAGTACTATATTAGTTGATATCTCTGCTGGGATGTGCCAAGTTGTTTCATTAGGAAGTGGTATAACTGGAAGTTCATATGCTTTCAAGAAGTTTTCTCTTGTGTAATATGGAGCACAATAGCTTTGTAAGTCCATATGCGTATAAGTTAGGACCGCCATAGCATGTGGACACATCTACTTGAAACTGTACACAGGAACATTTTTTTTCATGCATGCAAACAATGTTTCATTTTCCAGTTTCATCAATGACTACATAAGAATAGTGAGTAGAACCCATCACTTGCAATGTACAAATATATTAGTATAGTGTACACATTATAATATGTAAGTGTCTGTGAAGTAGAAATAAGAAGTAATACCTTCATTTTATTTGATAGAATGAGATTTTTTCTCATTATTATATTGTATTTGTTTTCCAGTTCTGTAAATGTTGCTTCTGAATGATGTCTATACTCATTATTCCATCTCATGACCAGATCTATCATAAATTATAGAATTTTTTTAATTGGCAGGTCTCTTGCATCTCTATTTGCTGAATTTAGGGATTTCGCTATGTTTGAAGTCATGAACATCGACTTGTTGACATGGGCATGAGCTATAAACCAGTTTTCATAGCCTATATCAAATAGATACTCTTTCACCCTATTATCAATTTTGTTTATGTCTTTCATAAGCTGATCAAAGTCTGCCTTTATGTATGTTCTGGCCATTGTAAAGAAGATCCCCTTTAATTGCTTTTGATTCATCTTAAATCTACCCTTTGTTGTTCCATAGATGGTAGATGCATATACAGTGAGCCACATTTAGATATACAAGTACAACAACTTTTAATATGCTGTCATGACTATTAGATACTATGCACATGCCTTCTCTTTCACCAAAAGCGGTGTTAAACATGCGAAAAAATCATTCCCATGAAACATCATTTTCAAAATCAACAACAGCATATCCTAGTGGCAAAATATGTCCTGATTAAACAAGTGGGAAAGTGTCTATCAGTGTATACCAGCATATACATAATTTTGTCTAAAAAAATTTCATAAAACTCACCTGCTGCATCCAAAACACTACCAGACAACATTGTTCCCTTGTATGCAGATTTCAGAAAAGTTCCATCAACAACAATGATAGGCATACAATATCGCCATCCCTTAATTGATGTGCTCAACGCGATAAAAGCATATAAAAAGTGATTGTTCTCCGTTTTGTGTAGTCTTGTGAATGATCCAGAATTTATTGTGTTTACCATGTATAGGTAAGATGGTAATTTAGCATAAGATTCACACAATGAACCTCTGACCAGTTCAAGTGCTTTTTCTTTGGCTCTATATGCTTTTTTGTAGTTTATCCTAATTCCGTACAAGTTTCTCATTTCTTCCATGATCTCTGCTGGAGTGTATGTTGACTTTAGATTTAGAAAGTTGTGCTTCACCATTTTAGCAATGGTTAAAGAAATAGCATGCCGTTGTGAAAGCATTCTGTCCGCAATTGGACAAGTGTGATCATCGACAAATTTGGTCACCATGAAAACTTCTGAATTTTTTTGACTTGAAGATCTAAAAGTCCAATTGCATCTCTGATTGATACACTTAAGATAGTACCTAGATATATTTATATACAATAAATGTATATGCAGTACACTGTTCATATCCAATATATATGCAGGTGCTTTACATAAATTATACACTTCATATGCAGTACTTTATATGTCGTGTATATACAGGTCCTATATAGTAGTTACACAGGTCATATGCAGTTTATATACAGGTCCTATACAGTAGTTACAATATTATGTGCAGTATTTATGCAAATTTATACCAACATTCCAATAAAATATAAAACTTACACATTGTTGACACAGGTCATATAAAGTAGTTGTATAGTCTAATATCCAATATATATGCAGGTGATATACAGAAATTATACAGTTCATATGCAGTACTTTATATGCAGTATATATACAGGTCATGTGTAGTAGTTACGCAGTCTGTACACAGGTCATATGCAATTTATATGCAGTATTTATGCAAATTTAAAACCAATATTCCAATAAAATATAAACTTACACGTTGTTGACACAGGTCATATAAAGTAGTTATATAGTCTAATATCCAATATATATGCAGGTGATATACAGAAATTATATAGTTCATATGCAGTACTTTATATGCAGTATATATACAGGTCATGTATAGTAGTTACGCAGTCTGTACAAAGGTCATATGCAGTTTATATGCAGTATTTATATAAATATAAAACCAATATTCCAATAAAATATAAACTTACACATTGTTGACACGGGTCATATAAAGTAGTTATATAGTTTATACCTTGATGATAATGATCTTTTCACCTTAAATTGGAATCTCTCACGGATTGCATAATGTTTCATCACACTTGATATTGTATTTTTATCCATGTACAGCTGCCCTTCTTCAACATCTCTATGAAGTGGATCTTAATTATCGATTCGGTCTGTTCTTCCATTTCTTCATCTTCAATTGTATAATCAGAAATAGGTATCGGATGAACTTGAATAGCAATCGGAGATGTTTCGATCAAATTTCCAATTGAGGATTCTCCATTTTCAAATGTGTTTTGTAGTGTTATATACAACGGAAATTCATTTATATCCAATTTTTTTCCTTCATCTCCATATAAAGTCTAACACTCATATAATTGTAAATAGTCATAGATCCACTCTTTACAATGTATTTTACTGTCATTAAACCAGAATTTTGCTGTAGATTCTACTGCTTATACAGTTCATCAACAAAATATTCGTACCTACAATCCGAATTCAAAAGTACTCCATTGATTGTAAACTTTTCAAACTGTACATCACTTAACCACTCTCCTTCGTATTGTAGCATAATTGGAACTAAAATCGAACTAGCCATAATTTCGTATCAACTGAAGCTAATTGTGAATGAAAAAAACTTTTTGAAGCTAATTGACGGAGGATATTGTATATTTATATACAATTTATGAAGGTATTTTAAGGTAATATGGTGTATTTGAAAGAGGATTTGTGAGATTTTAATGGAAAGGAATCCTGAGGTAAAATTGGGGAAGGAAAGTGTGAGTTTCAATTGAAAAGGAAAGAAATATATTATGCTATTTTTGCGGCTTCTTAGCGGTGATTAGAAGATGGCTAAAATATGATATTATTTTAATGGCTATTAAGTGAAAATTAAAAACAGGGCTATTTTTGTGGAATAAGTTTTAGGAGAAGGGCTAGTTTTATCCTTCTCCCTATATTTATCGTGATAAGTGCCACATTTAGCAATAGTAGTGCACAAATGATCCCCATCCACAGTCCCCAGAAGTATGAACATAAATCAAAGACAAATATGAGATTTGATTATGGATAGGTTGGTGGTGGTGGTGGGGGGGGGGGGGATGCTAAAAGAGTAATAAAGATGTACCATGCCTCCAGTACGTAAAACAAATGCAAGGAGAATAGAAGAAGGTAATCCCACAACATAATAAGCCCCAAGATTGATAAATGCAGAGAGTTTTTGCCATCCACATCCTCTAGCAGCCCCTGAAAAAAATATGCAGAATGAGTATAATATTCTAGCATGTAACTTGTTGTTGTTCTTGCTCGAGCTAACAGAAGAGTCAAGAACACATGGAAGCCATCCAAGAAATCAGATAAAGCAAGCAGAGGCAAAATCTTGGCAACGTATCTGATCACTTCTTCTTCGTTGCTGTATAGCTTCCCCCATACAAAACGAACCAAAATTGTGGTGGCAGCGATTATAAATCCTACTGAGATGGCAATTATTACGACAACATGTAAAGCTAATTGTGCTCCTTGTGGACGACCAGCCCCCAATTCATTTGAAACTCTTGTGCTGATAGGAACATTCAGTTAAAGTCCATATTGAAAGGAAAAGTCGATGCCATTTCTTTCAGCATTGAATTACCTTATAGCACCACCAAGTCCAACTGAAACCATGTACACCATCCAACAGGTATTGAGACTGAAGAGAATTTCAAAGAACTTGTGTAAAGATAGTTTGTTGATCTTTACTTGTTCTAAGAAGCAAACTAAACAATGAGCTTGATATTTGTAACACGGACCTTATCGATAACACTGATGTCTCTAATTTAGGATTAGGAAGAAGTCCAGATAACAGAACAACCATCTCAAATGACCAATATTCAAAGCTGAAATCAGAGCGATAATACGTAAAAAGGTGAGTTACTCCATTATAGATATGGGCAGCAATATATTGGAAAGAGTAAGAATATTTAAGTCTGAAGTTGAAGTAGAAAGGGAAAGGTGGAGGCTTAATAGGTCAAAAAATCTTCAGCATAAGCACGTCAACGAAGTAAAGTACGTTGCAAATTCATATGATGATTTAGTAGAAGTTAATGATTAGTGGAAAAAAATGAGATTACACTTGCCAGATCATAACTGCTGAAGGAATGGCAAGCTTGATAAAATCTAGAACGTTGTCCAAAGCTTCTTCCGAAAAACCAGTCCAAGTTTTTCTGTTAGCCGGGGAAAATTTAACATAACCAGCTAACAGAAACACATTAACCCAATACGAAATAGTATTAGCCAAAGGAGCCCCCTTGCTTCCAAGACCAATCTTGAACACGAAAAGCCAACATATAAGAATGTGTAACAAAGCCGTGAAACCAGAGGTCAACATCATGGGCATCACTATGTTCTGAGTCTGTAAGAATCTGTTGAGGCATTGAAGTATGCCATAGGCAAAAAGGCCGGACATCATCCATCGATTAAATTTTCCTGCTTCGTTAGACATATCACGGTCTTGACCACAAGCAATGAGAATTGTGCTGGTGTTGAACCATATCAGTAAAAGCAAAATGCAAAAGGAAAGAAGAACTAGCATTGCTCTTTGTGTGTAAATACCAAGCAAGTGGTATTGCTTAGCTCCATAGGCTTACCCACATAGTGTTTCTAGTGCACTTCCCATTCCTAACTACCAAAATTTTTGAATGAAAGTAAGTTCAGAAATACATGAAGGAGTATAATGAAACTTTTGGAAGTGGAAAACTCCAAGAAGAACTAAAACTTCAAGATAATGAAGGAACTAGCACCCAATTAGCTCATTCCGGCACAGAGGTAGGTGGATTTTGCACATTCTGTGAGTTCACCTGAACCTAACTATAGATTTGAACAACTTTTACATATAACAAAAAGCTGGGGAATTCCCCATCTCTGAGTGTGATTCAAACTACTGGTTTATGTAAGAATGAAAAGGACAACCCAATGCACTAAACCTTTCCCTATTGCGCGGGATCTGGGGAAGGGCTGAACCACAATGATCTATAATACGCAGCCTCACCTTACATTTTTGCTAGGGGCTGTTTCCACAACTTGAACCCATGACCTCCTGACCACACGACGACAACCTTATTAGTTACTCCAAAGTTACCCTTCGAACTATTGATTTATGTATTTGATTTGGAACTAGTTAATTAGATTTGCAACAAATCCTATGAATCGATCACAGGTTCAATTTGAGTACCTATGTAAGGTAACCTCAACGCGAGATATGAAGAGTAACAACAAGTGATTGAGTTAAGTAGTCCCTCATATATAATTATTGACTCTAGAGAAATAGTAATATAAAAAAGACAAATTTGTTCCAAGCATCAAAATCACACAAATTAACATATTATGAATCTACTAACTTTAAATCATGTATTCGCCTATGTTCGAGCTACGTACAAATCCAATCAGTAATCATTTTGACATGATTTGAACAAACAATAATAGACAACACATGTTATCACATTTTGAATCCACTAACTCTAGATCATAGATCATGAATGCAAACATGTAGCCAGTGGCAGAACCACCTTATGCTAAGAATGACACTCGAAAAATTAAGCTGTTTAGTTAGGTCAAGTTTTAATTTTATGTATATACTAGTATACATACTCGCGCGATGCGCGGATAATATTCAAGTAATATTTTTGATTGCTTCATATTGAAATATCTCGTTTGAACTTGTTAAATTATATATCTTAATACAATCATTTATCATTTTATTTCTCAATAAAAACAAAATGAGAAAATAAAATAAAATAAATTTCTACCCACCTCCGCCCATCCCCAAATCATTTTTTGAATATAAACGTTTTTCTACCCCTTCCTCCTCACGCTTCCACCCCACCCAATCTCCCCTCACCCACCCATCCACCCCTACCCAATTCCCCCATAGCTAATCAAATTTATACGAAAAAACAATCATCTAATTGTAAGCACAAATTATGTTTCAAATTTTCCTTTATAATATCATTCACAATTAAAAGATGGTGGATTGTTAATAGTCTCCCCTCCCCCCCCCCCCCCCCCCCCCCTCAAATCAAGTATATATATTAGTAAAAATAATCATATAATTGTAAAAATATTTTTATGTTTCAGATTTTTTAATCATACGTCTACAATTTAAAATTTTCAAATTGTCAAAAATAATTTGAATTTTTATTTTGTTGTCCCTCCATATCTTCTGTACAAAATTTTATAAATAGTAATATTTGTATGATGATTTCTTCATTATATTCTCAAAAGATCATTTAAATTTCCTCCCTTACACCCCCCCCCCCCCCCCCCCAAATCCTCCATGTATATCTTTTCTATTGTTATGATTACCTTACTTTTTCTAATTTGACCTTGAATTAGATTATATTTTGTGTTACACACATAAGCAATTTAGTTTTCTTCTCTCTAATCTCAAAATATAAAATAAAAATAGATAAATTTTGTTATGCATGACAAAATATATGAAATATAGATTAGAATAAGATTTCAAAATAATATATTTTGTTAGAAGTGGTTATAATTTAAGATTTAAGTCAAACATTTTCACATTTATCAAAATATGAATTTATCTCATATATTTGATTTAAATTTTTTTCTATTTTTTAAATTAAATTCAAAAAAATTACTAACATGTCCTTATAACTAAAATGAATTCCATAATGCATGTAAATTTTTTTGAATATGAATTTTAAAGTAGAAAGTAAAATCATGAGTTTTATTCTAAGAAAAAGAATTTTAATATATAACATATGTGCATTATGTTTAATTAACTCCAAGTTACATTATTAAATGTACTTTCTTAGATTGTAATTTAACATTCAATGATTAAGGCTCAATCCCAATTACTAAAAATTAATTCATTTAGTCTTTTAATTTTTTTATTTTTATTTTTATACTAAACACAATCAATTAAAAAATAAACAAACAGAGTTGTAGATTTTTAAGTAAAATCAAGGAAAGAGTAAATCAACTGAAACCTAAATACCTGCAAATTTTATTTTATAATCTTCACAAAAAATTTATTTTATTTAATAGTATAATGCTTCGATTGCATTATTAAAGTAAGTATCTAAATAATTAATTTTTATAAAATTTTATTTAAATAAAAAAGAGAATTTTAGTCATCAGTTCAAATGAAAATTAGTACAGTAATTACTTTTATTATTGAGCTACCATGAAAATGATGATTTGGATTTTAATAAATCAGTCATTCTTTTGCAATAAGAAAAAGATGAAAAATAAGATAAAAAAATGTTATGCATGCCATTAAAATTTAAAATAGTAAAATATCTAAATATTTTAAAACTCCAAATTCACATGATTATTTTTATCTTCAAATTGTAATAAACTAATATAGATAATGTCATCTTTTTCTATTCTTTAATAACCAAGTTAAAAGAGAAAAAGAAAGAACAAAAATTAATTTTCTAAAAATAATTTATATGTATACGCGATAAATTTAAAGCATGAATATTTTTATTATTTTATATGTTTACAAATACAATATTTCTCTTTATTATTTAAATCATAATATATGTTTCTTTTAATATTTTTACATTTACTGTTTTATTTTATTTTCTTATTTATGCTAGGCTAGTTCTCTTCGTTTAGTTAATTTTATAAAAAAATATTAAAACATATCTTCTTTTTACTTGTATCTTTTTTTTTCTTTTTGTTACCTTTCATTCATATTTTCACTATAAAATATTTTATTTTCACCGTCAAAATAATTGAGTTAAAATATTGCAAATTATATAAAAATAATATTTATTTATTTTAAATTTTCTCCAACTATTTCAGAACCTGCAATTTGCTTTGTCATGAACTGCAAAAATTGTTCATAAGCATAAAATTTTAAAGTTATGAATAATAATTTTCATTATATTCCTCAATCAAATCTCGAACTTAAACTCTAATAATCAAAGTTTACTTAAAATAACAATTACTTAGTCTAACATTGTGTAATAATAATTTTAAGAATGTATTTAATTACTTTTACAAAATTATAATGAAAAATATCACTTACTTGAATTCAGACCCGAATATAATAAAAATAGTTGTTAAACATCATCATCATCTGCATATAAAAATAAAAGGTCAAATCAAATAAAGTTTTTTTAAAAAATAAAGAATGTAATAAGTAAATTCATAAATAAACCTAATAATCAGTAATCAATAATAAAAAGAAGAAAACTTAACATCACATAACAGAATATGAGTGAATATATATAAGGGAGATTATGAAGGAAGAATTCTATTTTCATTTAAAAATACAACTTCAAATATCCTTATCCTTATTATCTTAATTTGAATTAAGAGAAATATTTGAATTCAAATATTCTTATCCTTATCTTTTTAAAATTTGACATGCTTACCTTAAATATATCCTTGAATTCAGAGAAAAATTTGAAATCAATGAGATTAATTCATATTTTTTTTATAATAAATACTAACAAAATAAAAAGATTAAATTTAATTCTTTTCCTTATAGCTAATATGTTGAATGTCAAAAATAAAATAATTACGTTCCCATCACAAAACAAATTTATTTTTAAAAAATTAAAAACACTTCCACACAATTACTAAAAACGGTTGCCAATAAACTTCCAATTTTTCAAAAATCGTTTACAACATTAACAAAGAATGAGGAATTCTTTTAACAAATATTCATAAGTTTATCAATACAAAGCTATGTGATAACATTTAAATTTTTTTTAAAAAGTCTTTCTTTAATTTTTATATTTATCCATTATCCTAATCGGTGAAAGATTTTGAATTAGATAAACTTCTTTATCATTAGCCTATTTCTTTTTTCTCCATCATTATGAAATTATATTATTATTATTATTATTATTATTAAATTACTATAGCTTCATATTTAATTTAACATTTAAATAAATTATTTTTAAATATATTATATAAAATTTAAATTTTAAAAGAAATAAAATTATAAAAGAGTAGAAGTTTATTTAGAACATAAAGATAACATTTAATACAATTCATATTTATATTATAATTTATATTTGAATTGAAAGAATGATTTGAAATCAAACTCCATGTGACATATTTCATTAGAGTAAATAACATATTATTATTGTTGTTGTTGTTGTTGTTGGAAGTTAAGAAATTAGAATTCAATTTCAATGCAAATTCTATTTATATTCAAATTCAAATATCACATCTTATCATTTCTTATAAGAAGATCAATATATTATTCTATCCTTATCCTTAGATTTTTTCAAATAAAATTCATACTTATCCTATAATCTATAAAATTGTTATTGTTATCATATTATTATTAAAACTACTACTTACCAAAACAACGTATTACTACTGCTAAAACTACAATTTATTTATTTATTATTACTTTTATTGTAATTATTGTTATTATTTATTTAATATAATTCAATTTATAATACTTATTATTATTATTATTATTATTCCCACCACTACAATATCAATTACTACAACTACTATGACGTTCTTTAAAAAAATTAGAAGTGCTGCTACTGTTTTTATAAAAAGATATTATTATTATTATTATTATTATTATTATTATTATTATTATTATTATATTTTTAATAAAAGTCTTGTCTAGGTGTAAGTTTTTTTTTAAAAAAAAATTTACTACGTCTTTTTTATTGGGTTAAAAAGTTGTTTTAAATGACCCACGTTTCTTTATTTTTAAATTTACTGCATCTTTTGAAAGTTTCAAACTTTCTAATATTTTTTAATTTAATTTTTTTATCACAACATCATTAAATATTGTCTTAAAAATTATCACGTGGCTAATTTAATAACTTGACACGTGAAATTTTGTCTAGGCCTAAGTTTTGCTTTTATATATATATATAGATATAGACAAAAATATCTATCTAATTTTCAACAAAGTTTATCTTAATCTAAAGAGTAATTTTAAAAATAAATTATCTTTAAAAGTAAAATTTATTTCTTTATAGCTTGAATTTAAAAGTACATAAAATGTTTCAAATTAAATAAGTTTTTGTTAACTTTACTTTTACATGTACACTATTTTTATAAAAATTTATCTTTTGTACACTATTTTTAGAAAACATTATCTTTTAAAATAAATGTTATATTTTTATAATTGTAATTTTAAAGTATAAAAAACGTAGAATATTCATCTGAAAGATATCATCTCTCAAAATACTTACGTATAATTGATTTATGTTTAATTCTTTTTTTTAATATTTAAAATACATAAACAATCTATATATAGCGGGAGAGGATGGAAAATTACGTGAGGGGTGAAGAATTTAAGTTGGTTTGAGTTTGTTAATTTTTCTTTTGGTATTTCTTCCTATATTATCATTTTCTTTTATACTATTTTTTTTTTTTAGAAAAAAATTAAAAGTGTGCTTATCATATTATTATTATTATTTTAATATTTTTTTTATCTTTCCCTAATATGTAAATAAATAATATTTAAATATATTTTATAACATTTCAATTTTATAAGAGATAAGTTTGAAATAACTCTTTAATTGTTTATTTCTATTTTTAAGATAATGAAAATCTTTTTTGTAAAAGGATAATTTATTCAAATTCAAATACTTAATTTTTTAATTCAAAATTTTACTACAATATTTTTAACTTTGTCTTAAAATATTTTTTATATTGTCTTAAAAATTACCACGTGGCTATTTTAATAGCTTGACACGTGACATCTTGTCTTGCTTATGTTTTTCTTTTATATATATAAAAATTATTATTATTATTATTATTTATATAGTTTTTTTATCTTTCCGTAATATGTAAATAAATTATATTTAAATACATTTTATAACATTTAAATTTTATAAGAAATAAGTTTGAAATAGTATATATCTATTAGAACTCTTTAATTGTTTGTTTCTATTTTTAAGATAATGAATTTTTTTTTATAAAAGGATAATTTATTCAAATTCAAATACTTAATTTTGTAATTCAAAATTTTATTACAATATTTTTAACTTTGTCTTAAAATATTTTTTAATATTGTCTTAAAAATTATCACTTGGCTATTTAATAGCTTGACACGTGGCATCTTATCTTGCTTATGTTTTGCTTTTATATATACTAGTTTAGTGTACGTGCTTTGCATGTGATTTTTATGTCAATTAATAAAGCTATCTTATACTCCCTCTGTTTCATAATAAATGAATTGTTGGATTTTGACACATAGATTAAGAAAAAAACATTAAAGACATAAATTTAACTAAACTTTCCATTTTTAACCAAAAAAAAGAAAAAATTGACCTTGTAATACCTTTTCAAAAATTAATTGATTGTCAAATCATAAAGGTAAATTTGGAAAAAAAACTCAATGATTCACTTATTTTGAAACACCAATAAATACCCCAACAATTCACTTATTCCAAAACGGAGGGAATATTATTTAAGCCGGAAATTAATAAGTTCTAAATCGAAAGAATAGACAATAACCCTTAATAAGCGCCAAATCGAAAGAGTCGATTACAATCCTAAATTTATAGGTTCATCATTTAAATAAAAAAAACTTCATACCAAGATTCACTATGAACGTATACTTCAAATTCAATAAATAAAATTAGTTAAATATCCAACTATAATACTAACGAATTATATATAAAAATAAAAGCTTAATAATATAATCGTAACTAAGTCACATTTAAACAAAAAGAGAAACTAAAGGAAAGAGATAAACCTTTGACTTTTATAGGCTACTTTATTCTGTAACAATATTTTTATCATCAATTTTTCGATCACAAAATTTCAACTGAAAGAAGAACACATGCATTATCAAAAATAGAGAATTCAAGGTCAATTATTAATTATGTGTAATTCATATATAATCTTTAAGACTATTAACTAAAAAAAATAAAGAAAGACAACACTTCAGAAAACAACTTGAGCTAAAACTAAAATGTGAAGAAAGAGTAAAAATAAAAGTGGAAGAAGCGTATGCATGCTTCTTGTAAATTTTGTTTCAAAATATTACTTTTATATAGAACGTAGAAATCCTTTTTTAGATGAGGTAAAATTTGAATTGATTTAGAAGTATTACATGTTACGAATTCGTATCTAAATTAAATAATCAAAACTAAAGAGTTATAAATCAAATTAATTCTGAATTGTTTTATATCCCAAAAACATGAGAAAAAAATACACCATATTTAACTAGTATCATACATCAAAAGGTTGAAAAAGACCATTTCAAAGTCTATTAGCATTTTCAAAGTCTATTAGTTTGTACGAAAATATCATTAGAAATTTGAAAGTAATAATTATTATAATTTCATCCAAAATTCTATCAGTATTTTTCTCTTATTTTTCTTACCTTGTATTTTAGAATTTCTTTCTTACCATATATTTGAAGATTCTTTTTCCATTTATAAAAGAAAAAAAGTACCAATATTAGTACTCCATATATTTTGCTCTTGCCATATATTGTAGGATTCTTTAATTTTTTAATAATTTATTAAAAAATGGTGAAATGACTATTTTGTCTATTGTGGAATTTTTTAACGAAGGACAAAAAATTCAAAACACTTTTTAAAGGGTCTTCACACTTTTAATAGTCAAATGTATGTGCGTTGCACGTGTATTTTATGTCAAGCCATTAATTAACATAAAATGATATTGAAAATAGCAATTGACTTTAAATAAATATAATTTCTATGCATTATAAATCAAATATAATAATTCAAACTTGCGAGTTAAATTCTATTCTTGAAATTTATTGATAAAAGTAGGAGAGAAACCTTCAAAAAATAATTAAACTGAGTGCTACTAATTTCTCGGAGGCGATGTAACATCAACGCTAGGACAAGACCCACAATTTGTTCCTTAAAATTTTATGACAACACAAACTCGCTTGGATTTAAAAAACAAAAAAAAGATTTCCTTTACATTATCATCAAGAAATCAGAAAGGGTTTGGGGAGAATAATGTGTACGTTGATCTAACCTTTTTCTTATAGAGGAGGAGAGATTGTTTCTGATAGACCCGCAATTTCAAACAGATGAAAAAGACGACAATCATAAAAAATTTCAATAATAAATCGTTTAGATTATATTTTACCCTTTGAGATAGAATTTTTTTCTAACATATAATTTGCATTAAAGATATTAACTAAAAGAAATTTTTTAAAAATGACGATAATAAATGCAAGAAGACACTTGAATCAAAATTAAAATAAGAAGAAAACCTAAAAAGAGAAAAAATGGCATATTTTTTCTAATTTAGTTTGATCAAAATATAAAGAAGAAGTTATTGTCGTATAATAAGTAAAATAATAACTTATATAAAAAAATTATAAAAAAATAGGTGTTATAGTTGTGTTAGAAGTCATTAATTTTTAAAATATATAACTAAAAATTTCCAAAAATAAAAACTAATAAAATTTATAACTATGACAAATCTTTTTTCCCAAAAATATAAGGAGGCTACGATTTTTTTTCTTTTTAAAGTTATCAAAGTCAATTTTAAACCTAAACAAAATAAGACACACCAAAAATAATATTAATAGTGTAAAAATTATTTTTTTTTAATTCTTCTATTTTAATTTTTTTTTCCTAATTGAGTTCTTTTCTAGTTCTTTATTTTAGGAGTCTTTTATAATACAAAATTTTTTATAATTGAGTTCCTTTTTATTTCTTTTATTTTAGGAGTCTTTTTATAATAGAAAAATATTAATTGATTCTTCTTCCTATATATTTTAGGAGTTTAGTCAATATTATAAAAATAATTATATAAAATTAGATAAAAAAGCGAAAAAACTATTTTGTCTAAAGCAAAATTTTTAATAAAAAATAAAAAGTTCAAATTATTTTTTTTTTAAATTTTTATACCTTTAATAGATTATAGATATAGATACTATTTGTTGACTTCCCTTATTTTCTACTTGTGTCTACTTTTTGTTTTATATGATGACATTTCTTAGTAAAATTCGTGGCTCTGCCACTACGTCCAACATACAAATTCAATCAATAACCATTCAGTAGGATTTGAGCAAACAATAGCAACTAACGAAAGAGCTTAATTTACCAAAACACTGAATCCAGAGACTGAAGCAAAAGAAGTAGCCATGGAAGCACCAGAGAGAGCCAGTTCTCCCAAGTGACCAACAAACATGATACTAATAACTTGCAGACAATACTGCAGAATATTAACTACTATAAGAGGGACAGCAAGTCCTAGTTGCCTTTTTATTTCTTCAATGATCTGTCCTCCATAATCTTCTTGTTCATGTGCTTCTTTATTAGTATCAAAATCATGGCCTGTTTCTTGGTTTGACACTAATGAAACTTGTACACTTGAACTTTGACCATCCATTTTTGCCCTTTTTTTCTTGTTGATTCAAGAAATATGGTCCAACAAAGTAAGAGGGGTCTGCATCATCAATTTACTGGTTGACCATTTTGCGGACACAATATACTACTCCCTCTAATCAATTTGTTTGTCCTTCTTTCTTATTCGTTAATAAAAGAATGTCTCTTTTCTTTACCAACATTCTTTAATCTTAACTTGCCATATTACTTAAAGACCACAAAAGTAAAAAAAAAAAAAATTACCATATATTTGAGGATCTTTAACTTGCCATCTTACATGAGACCACAAAAATAATAAAAAAAAAATTATCATATATTTAAATATCTTTTTATTTAAGAGCACAAGATTTTAACTTTTTTTTTTCTGAACCTGGTATCAAATTAAAAAAACATAAATAATTTTTTTTTTTGTTTTCTTTGGTTGTCCAAGATATCCCCTCTTACTTAAGGAATATAGCGTTGAACCACTATGTAATGATGATTGTAAAAAAAACATAAATAAATTAAAACTGAGTGAGTAGGTTACATTTGGACAAGGATCACATTATAAAAATGTGGTTCCCACCATAGATAGGGATCTAGTACATAACAAAAGTTTGCTGATCAGAGCTGAAAGAGACAGATTGGTCTTTGCCATTTTAAAAAAAAGATAAAATAAAAAAGCCTTTTGCAAACTTCATATTTACCAGGTATACCTTATCTTTTAGAAGGAAAAAAAAAAAATCCCTAACTTAATAAAAATAAATTAAATTTTATTTTTTCACTTATTGGGCCCCAGTAAGGGAGGGCAAAATTTTAAACCTAATTCTATTATGAACGGCTTTTTTCCTAAGAGTTTATTTCTAGAAGGAAGATTAATTAATTTTCAAGTATGGTTGTTTAGAATTGATTCAATTTTCACTGTTGACAATCTCTTTTCAAAGTGATGAATTTGTAGATAACATGACTTCTTTAAATGTTTGAGGCTCATTTTAAAAAGAAAAATATTGCAAAATTCCGATCCAAAAGAAGATGTCTGACGTTTAGTACATCTTGTATTCTCATAATTAAGTTCATTTTTCTTTGGCTTTTCTCGAGGTCATTTATATCCTTCACTAGATGACTTACATCTAGTTTAATATGGATAATGTTTTCAATGAATTCAATATTGTCTGATTCAATTACCATACTATCATGAATGGATGTTTGAATTTGTGAATAAAAAATGACACGCTTTACTATTTATAGCATATCTAATAAAAATATAGTCCACAGTTAGAGGTCCTATTTTAATCATTTTGGGTGTAGAAACTTGGATTTTGACTAAACACCTCCACATTATGAAATATTTTGCTCTGGAAAACGCTATTGAGTATTTAGTTTGATGTAAGAATAACTTTTTTCCTCAAGTTTTTGTTTGGATATACTATTAACCATGTAGTTTGTGTTATAGTATTATATTTTCATCCCATGTAAAAATAATTTATTATATTAATAAAATTTTTATTTGAATAGATCATTGTGTTAACATGTGTGTCCTTTACTTATATAGTAGATAATTTTGTGTATGGAGAATTTTAACTCGTGCACGAAAGATTAAAATTGTCGGTTCTTATAAGTAATAAATTAATGAAAGATGAGATAGGACAAACATCTCGATGATCGTAGAACAAGATTAAATATAATTTAATCTTAATTATGGAAATGGTAATATTCCAACTTCTTGTGCTAGTAAATTTTGTATGTGTTGAACGGACCAATTAGAGATATTCGTTTATGTTCTAAATATTAATAAATAATTTCTCTAGTCTATTACATGTACTTATACTCTTAATCTTGATATAATTATTTTGATCTCTGTGGTCTAATCTTTCATTTTAATCTATTAAAAGGTGAGACTCTTTTATGAGTCAATATATTCCTAATAGGTTGGATGATGATAAATCACTTAGTAAAATATTAATTAGTTGATAGAACCATGTCTTGGACTTGAGAAAGAAGACACCCCTTTATGGTTGCTTATAAGTTTTCACGTGAAAACCCTGCAAGTGGATTTTATATCCGTCATGTGAAATCAATTAAGCATTATAAATAAAGGATTAAATTAATCAATGAGTTATATTTTTTAGAGAATTTAATTGATTGGTGTCGGTAATTCTAACATGGAGAGTTAAATAAGATGTAATGGTAGATTTCTAAATTAAATCAAAGAGTGCAATTACAAATTTTTAATGAATAACTTATAATTTATTATGATATGATAATTCTTTCATCACCGAATTAAAATCATAATTGAAAGTCCCACTTAAAAAATCTGCGGTTCCTGCTACACCAAATTACCCAATCAATTTTGAAGAAGAAAAGAAGCCGACTAGAAGAAGTAATATTAATTACTGGTCTTCTATAAGGAAATAAAGATTCTGAACTTTTTATTAAGAAAAGTGTTTTGTTTTGCTCATTAACAGGGTTTTAAGAGCAGAAAATGATTTTGCAATTAAAAAAAAATATTTTTCTTGTCTCTTGCTTTTCTCTTCTTTAAGAGAAAACAGAAATAAATAGGGGTTTTGTTCAGAAGATGATCATTCTTTCTTTGAATTCAAAAACACTTGTCCACACAAGTTTGATAAGCAAAGGTTAAGTCAGGCAGTAGTAGAAGGCAACAGACTGGCAAACAAAGTTTTGAACAGACTGAGTGAAAGATTCAAGAGGTAAGTTTTCTGATTTTAGTTTTGATTATGTTATCTAAGTGTTATGTAAGTTATATTGATCCTATAGAATTGTTGCTTCTATTGTGCATGTTTTAATAATTGGTATCAATAGTCTTCTTATATATGGTAGATTATGTAAAAAGAAATTACATGATTGGTTTGCATGTTTTTGATAATCACTATAAATATCACGCTGTTGTGGCTGATTTTCTTGTTATAGATGATGCTAATGCTTTTTGGAATCTAAGTTTATCATCAAGAAAACATAAAACAGAAAATAAAATTTACATGTTTTACTTAGTTTTATGAAAATTATTTTTATGGATTAAGGGTAAAACAATGATGAGTTTCGAATAAGCCCAACCATAGTTGTTACTCACTGTATAAATAGTAGTGGTAAGGCCAAGTAGTGCAGGCAACCCTACTAACATTCGCAACAACCCGGTCAATAATTGTCGATTTGATCGATTTTGGAGTTTTTCAGTTTTTGACGAATTTTGAATGATCTGAAATTTGGTACATTCATTGGAATGACCTACTGAACAATAGTTACAACTATTTTGTGAACTAGGACTTTTTTGGCTGTTCGAGATTGTTTGGTGGATTTTTGGGCATTTTTATGTTTTCAAAAAAATTAAAAATTCTAAAAAATCATTTTTTGTAAATCAGTGGTGATAGGGATCATTTCTTATGATTTTTAGTGGTTAATAACAGTAAATAATATAAGTTTATATGTTGTCGTAAGTCATCTTCCCCATCGGGTAAACTTGTATAGTGTAATACTATTTTTAGTCTCTTATTTTCAATGACTTGTATTAACTTTTCAACTAAGTTACATGTTGGTTCAATGGTACAGAGACTTATGAAATGTGATATTTATCTATCTCAAATCAACAGTTGACTCTCTCACTGAGTTGGTTCTGTTTTATTTAAGAGATAAAATAATGTACATTGCATGTATATTTGCTTAAATGGTTAAATTTTTCTAACGATTCTAATGTTTATATATGCGATTTATTATTCTGCAGCATGTCTAGTGATCTGTTTTTAATTTGATTATATAACAGATTAACCATATCTTCATTCAGTCCTCTAACCTCTATCCCGAATCAAAATAAATTAGAAGGCCTTAACTATATGGACTGAAAATATAATTTAGATATTGTTCTTACTATTAAGGGCTTTAAATTTGTGCTGGTTGAAGAATGTCCTATTAAGTCGTCTGAATCAACTGATGATGAGACTAAAGCCTACGATAAGTAGGTTAAGGCTGATGATATGGCAAGACACGACATTCTTGCCTCCATGGTAAATGTGTTGTAGCATAATGTTAGGTGTATTTATGCATTCTAGCCTTACTATTTTATCTTTTTTAACCTTGTTTTGAGGATGATTTATGTGATTAATATGCTGATAATGAGATAATGTGCATCTAAGTGTCCATGTATGTGTTTACAATATTTAATGGTGTTTCCACATAAGTTTTGATTCAAATTAATCATTTAGAAGCCAACCGAGAAAACTAGTATGACTAGCTTGAGCTAGGTGTTTTTCTAGTCTATCGTGTTGGGTTCTAACATGTTTAATGAGTTCCTAAGGTTGTTATTGTGCATTTATGTGTGAAACAACTTGGTTATAATTTTCAAGGGTCAATTGGATCAAGCAAAGGGTCAAAACAATAAGTTAGAGATCAAAGTGAATGAAGCCTATGCTTAGCTCGTGTTTCTAGTTCACCGTATTGGATGTTGTATTGTTTTGAGCTCTAAATTGTTGTGTTTAATTCTATAGGATACTAGGTAAGTGGACTATGATGATATATTAAGGATTTACAAGCTTCAAACCAAGTGAAAACAACTCAAAAAGGCTTGGAATAGATAACGGAAGCACAAAACACAGTTTAACACAAATTTGGACACCTAAAATTTATTGGGCGGGTAAGGGCACGTGCAAAGGGATCTCAGCGCATGTGGCACACCACTAGATTTATAAGGCACCCAAAATAGTGAACCAATGTGAATTAGACGCGATGTGATGCTCCTTCAATGTGATAACCAACGCGGCACGTCACTTTTTCCATAGACGACCAAAAATTAAATCCTTGTTCAACAAGGTATGGGCTATATCTTCTACTATAAATAGGACCTTATGCACGTTTTTATTTATTCTTGGACGTCTTTGGAGATTGAGGGTCTTCTATAACTTCATCTTTTTAGTTTTTTCTTATTTTAGTTTAGTTCATTCATATCTTTAATTGTTAATTACAATCTTATGATTACGATTATGACTATGTGTGGCTAAACACCCTTTTTTGGGGTTAAGGCCAAGATCATGACTACTTTCATTTTAAATTAAGTTTGTTAAGTTGTTTGTCATTATTGGTTGTTTGTTTATTCTTGTTTTAACTATTTTAAGGATCAACTACCCTTAGAATACATCAATTGTCAACGTTGTGAACTTGGGAGAGGGAATAAGGCAATAGAACAAGGGAATAAACAAAGTATGGTTTGTATTCTTTTATGAAATAAGAAATTCAAATTAGTGTCTAGGACAGGGATATACTTAGATGTCTTAATTGATTAACACGTAGGATGATAGTTAAAAAGAACTTAATTAATCTATTACTTCCCCGCTCAACGATGTAGTTGTAAGGTTCAAATTAGGTAAAAAGTTAGAGGTCGGGAGATCATAATTGTGCGATTAACCCTATGAATCAACAACCAAGATAAAAAATTTAATAAATGAAATTCAATAACATAGTATGATTGTTCATAAGCCTTAACCCTGGATCTCTACCCATTGATTGTCCGGAGTCATTAATTTTCCGCTTTAGTTTAGTTTCTTTTGAGTTTTCAACTCTAAAAATTTATTATTTACTCTTTCTCAATTGTTAAACTAAAATTGGGTAATTGTCAACACAAGTCCCTATGGGATCGATACTTGGCTTCTTGAAGGCCACTTTACTACTTGTAGACCACATACACTTGCATGTGCGCTTGAGCACTGTTAAATTTTTGGTGCAGTTGCCGGGAACTTGTAGATCGGAAACTATCTTATTTTTAGTTTAGCTACATTTAGTTGTAAATATTTTAGTTTTTTTTTTTTTTAGCTTTTTTTATTTCTCTTTTTATCACACTTCTTGACATGTCAGCCGAGGATAGATGGTTTATGAGTGATGATGATTCTATATGGTGTATGATTTGTGGAAATAGTGTTCATTCTGAAGATATGTGTGCTGTCAACCCCGATTCAGTAATGCTTGTGGGCTATGATCAAAGGCAATACTATGTAAACGCCTACAATCAACTAAATCAGTTTCAGCAGCTGCAGGTTCAGAATTACCAGGCACTATTTCAAACTAACAATTTAGAAGAGATGCTGAAACAAATTCTAGCTAATCAAGCACAGTTGTCAGCAGATATAAAGAGTTATGGGGCAAATTTTGAGCGTCAGTTAATTGTCTGAAGAACTTGGTGATAAAGATAGGGCAAGTGCAACAAATACATAATACCAGACCTCAAAATGATTTTCCAAGTGACAGTGAACAAGTAATTGTAACCACTTTGAGGAATGATACAGAGCTCAATGAAGAACCTCCAAATATAATTAATGAGGTAGATGCAAAGTTGACTTCCCAATATATTGAAGACAAAGTTACTGACAATTCGAGGAAGTCTGAGTACTCAAAAACTGAAATTGTTGAACAGGTTAAGGAGATACTACCATCACCATATAAATCATAGCCATTTGGTTGTCATCTTTCTTTTGAGACTAAAATTAAGAAGGTAAATAAGAGTGAGGGTGTAGTGGATTGTGTAAATTTTAAAGTAGGATTGGTTGGGCTTCATTCAAAGCACTTTTCTACATTATGTTTAGATTATATCTTGTCTGTGAAATCATTTAAAATAGTGGAAGAGCGTGAAAATGAGGAGCAAAAATCCTATGTTCTTGATTTTACACCGACAAGCAACATAAAAACACACCTCACTTCAAGGCTGAGTGGTTTACCATGCCCATTCTATTAATTGGTTCCTTAATCTTTGAACCACTTCCCTATGATCGAGGTAAAAAGATGGATCCAATGTTGGAGGTGAAATTAATATCCTCAAGGTGGAGGAAAAAGTTGATTGGGTCGTGCCGCGATACTAAATTAGGCGCTTATTGGGAGACAACCCAAGTAAAGTTAAGTAGGTATGTTTTATTTTTTAGTTTTTAGGTTTTTCACTTCAAGTAGTTTTTGTTTTTGTTAAGTTACAGGTTGATGGGAAGTCTGAGTATCGAAAACTTGAGCTAAGAAGCATGTCAAAAACTGAGTGTGTGGTCCCATGGACCTCCTTTATATGTAAAGATGCTACTAGCTAGGCCTAGAGGCCTCAACGAGTATTTTTATCTCTTACTTTAAAAGTTCACTTTGGGGACAAAGTAGATTTTTAAGTGTGGGGTGGGTAAATTTCTAATTTTTGGCTCAATTTAAAATTTTTAGGTTAGTAATAAGTGAGATATTCTTGTTGGTGCTATTTTTGATTGTATGGTGCAAGTGTTTTGTTTGGTAAAAGCATGTTGAATGAGAGAATTGCTACTTTTGAGACTCTTAGGCTCAAGTTTGTGACTCTTGTACTTGTTGACTTAAAATTTGAATTCATGCTATTGTTTGGTTGGGAGTCTATGATGATGTGAGCTTTTGTATAGTCCTTGTTACATGTGTGTCTAGAACTTACCCGGTGTGTGTATAAAGCAAAATAAAGAGTGTGGGTTTAGGAGATGATATATGCATTTCTTTGATATCCTTGATTTTACCTTCTTTTTTGCCCACCTTTGTGCATAATCCTAGTTAAAACCCATTTAGACTTTAGCTTTTTCTTTGGTAGCCTTATATGTAGCCAAACCCCTTTTCTTTGATTGACCTTAATTTGATTCAAAAAGCTCCTAAGTGCTTTAATTGTAAAAATAATTGAGTAAGAAGTGTGAAATTTAAAACGTAGGAGGAAGGTGAAATTGATACCCAAAGGTAATAGTTATTGGTGTTTATATTTGATGTGTTATGATTGGGAGTGATGTAAATGGTGTTAGAAATATTCCCATAGTTGTGAAAAAAAAAAATTAAATCTTGAAGGAATAGACAATATGCCCACCATGTGTTTGTAAAAATGCTTAAAAGAGATGGGGCAAAACCAAAAGCTATGGGTAGATGGAAAAGGCGTGAATAGGTTGTTGAAAGGTGGTTTTATGTGAAAAATTATAATATATTAAAGCAGTTAGGAAAGATAGTCACTATTTTTGGCCAAAATAGTTCCTACCCGTCCCTTAGCCTACATTACAACCCGGAAAAGACCTATTTAATCCTAAATTTCACATTCTAACATTAGTGGAGTATGACACTAAGGGCAAGCCTATGGTTCATTATATGTAATTTGTGAATTCTTTGTGAGAGTGAGTGTAACTTGATTTGTATACCCATTATGATAACTGTATTATTGTGAGTATTTATGGGTAACTCTCTTATTGTGAGGGCACATGTTTGATGAATGTGGGTGACTTGTATGATGTCTTATATTGAACAATATGCATGAGTTTGCCATGTATTGAGTAAATTCTTGAGGCTAGGATGTTTTGGAGTAGGATTCTTGAGCTTTCAATTGTGTATAACATGCTTAGTGTTGTAAACTTGTATTCCACGTAGTCATTGTAGTACTATCTTGAGTTTCTTGCATGTAGTAAAAGTGTGGAGTCTCTTCAGCTCATGATTCTTATAGTAAAGAATTGTTCGAGGACGAACAAGACTTTAAGTATGGGGTGGTGATGTTGGGTGTATTTATGCATTCTAGCTTTGCTATTTTAGCCTTTTTAGCCTTGTTTTGAGGAAGATTCATGTGATTAATGTGTTGATAATGATATAAATATTCATCGAAGTGTCCATGTATGTGTTTTTATGTTTAATGGTATTTCCACACAAGTTTTGATTTAAATTGATCATTTAGAAGTCAACTGAGAAAACTAGTGTGACTAGCTTGAGCTAGGTGTTTTTCTAGTTTATCGTGTTGGGTTCTAACATGTTTAATGAGTTCCTAAGGTTGTTACTGTGCATTTATATGTGAAACAACTTGGTTATAATGTTCAAGGTTCAATTGTATCAATCCAAGGGTCAAAACAATAAGTTAGAGATCAAAATGAATGAAGCCTATGCTTAGCTCATGTTTTTAGTTCACCATGTTGGATGTTGTGTTATTTTGAGATCTAAATTGTTGTGTTTAATGCTATAGGATGATTTTACAAGCTTCAAATCAAGTGAAAACAACTCAAAAAGGCTTGTAATGGATCACGGAAGCACAAAACACTGTTTGACGTAAATTTGGACACCTAAAATTTATTGGGCTAGTGAGGGCGCGTGAAAAGGGATATCGGCACGTGCAGAACACCTCTATATTTAGAAGGCACCCAAAACAGTGAACCAATGTTAATTAGACGCTAAGCGATGCTTCCTAAACACGATAACCAACGCGGAGCGTCACTGTTTCCATAGACGACAAAAAATTGAATCCTTGTTCAACAAGGCATGGGCTATTTCTTCTACTATAAATAGGACTTTATACACATTTTTATTTATTCTTGGACGTCTTTGGAGATTGAGGGGATGCTATAAACTTATCCTTTTAGGGTTTTTCTTATTTTAATTTTGTTCATTCATGTCTTTAGTTGTTAATTACAATCTTGTGATTACGATTATGACTATGTGTGGCTAAACACCCTTTTTTCCGGGGTTAAGACCAAGATCATGACTACTTTCATTTTGAATTAAGTTTTTTAAGTTGCTTATCATTATTGGTTGTTTGTTTATTCTTGTTTTAACTATTTTGTGAATTATCTACCCTTAGAATACATCAATTGTCAACCTTGTGAACCTGGGAGAGAGAATAGGGCGATAGAACATGGGAATAAACAAAGTGTGGTCTGTATTCTTTTATGAAATAAGGAATTCAAATTAGTGTCTAGGACATGGATGTACTTAGATGCCTTACTTGATTCACACGTAGGATGATAGTTTAAAGAACTTAATTGAACTATTACTTCCCCGCTCAATAATGTAGTTGTAAGGTTCAAATTAGGTAAACGGTTAGAGGTCAGGAGACCATAATCGTATGATTAACCCTAAGAATCAACAACCAAGATAAGTGATTTAATGAATGAAGTTCAATAACGTAGTATGATTGTTCGTAAGCCTTAACCCTGGATCTTTACCAATTGATTGCCCGAAGTCATTATTTTTCCTCTTTAGTTTAGTTTATTTTTAGTTTTCAATTCTAAAACTTTTGTGTTTACTCTTTCTCAATTGTTAACTAGAATTAGGTAGTTGTCAACACAAGTCCCTGTGATATCAATACTTGGCTTATTGAAGGCCACTTAATAATGTGATCAATCACATAAAAAAACATATATCAGAATTGAGTGATACATACTTATGACACTTACGTCTAGGCCATATTAACATAAATAGGATTTCACGGTTGGTTTCTGATAGACCTTTGAGTTCATTGAAAGTGGAGGCACTTCCAACTTATGAATCTTGTTTAGAAGGTAAAATGACAAAGAGAACTTTTCCCACCAAAGGAAATAGAGCCGATAATAAGTTAGAATTAATTTATATTGATTTGTGTGATCCTATGAATATACAAGCAAGAGGTGGTTTCGAGTATTTTGTGACTTTCACAGATAATTACTCAAAATCTGGATATATTTATTTATCGCGCTGTAAATCTGAATGCTTTGAAAAATTCATAGAAGTTAAGATGGAAATGAAAAAGCGACATAACAAATATATCCATACATTACGATCTGATCGTGGTTGTAAATACCTTTCTACAGAATTTATTAAATACTTATCAGAATCAGGAATTACATCTCAATATTCTGCTCTAGGAAAACCATAAAAAAGGTATGGTAGAACGCCGAAATAGAACTCTTATGGAAATGGTTAGATCAATGTTAAGTTATTCAGATTCACCCTTTTCTTTTTGGGGGTTATACATTAAAAACAATAAATTATATTCTGAACTTGGTTCCCTCAAAATCAGTACCTTTAATCCCATCTGAATTGTGGGATGAGCATAAGCCTAGTTTATGGCATATTCAGGTTTGGGCTTGTTTAACACATGTGGAAAAACAAAAAACTGATAAATTGGAATCTAGGATAGAAATGTTCTTTTTTATTAGCTTTCTAAAAGGGACAAAAGGGGGTTTATTTTACTGTCCTAAGGAATGACAAGTAATTGTTTCGACAAATGCCAGATTTTTTGAAGAGGATTTTTTAATAAACCACGTTCCTAGAAGTAAAACTATTTTATAGAAATTGAGCGATAGAATAACGAATAATGGAACACAAGAAAAATTCCAAAAACCATTATTGATATACCACTACATCCACGTAGTTGTAGAAATGTTAATAGGGAGGAGGTTCCACAAGAGCAAACACTTGACATCACACTACCTCAAAATAGTGGGAGGAACATCGAGCAACCTAAAATTGTGGAGGAAAACGTTCAGGGTAATGTCGAGGAACCTGTCATAGAGAAGGAAGACATTCAGGGTGTTCAGTATTTAGTTCTAGCAGTAGCAGATCCTTGAGTAATTAGTCATCATAGTGGGAGAATTATTATAAAACCTTTATGGTTTGCGTTCTTGGGAGAATCATATGATAGAATCTCTGAGAAACCTAATATAGAACTCCTTAATTATGCCGAAGCACTACAAGATAATGATGCTAAAATATGAATTGCTGCTATAAAATCTGAAATGGAGTCTATGTATTCCAATAAAGTTTGGGAACTTATAGAACCACCTGCGGGGGTCAAGCCCATTGGTTGTAGTTGGATCTACAAGAAAAAGAGTGGCACAAATGAAAAAGTGCAAACTTTTAAGCCTAGGCTTGTTGCGAAAGGGTTTACTCAAAAAGAAGGAATTGATTATAAGAAAACGTTTTCACCAGTAACTATGCTTAAATCCATTAGGATTCTTTATCCATTGCTCCTTATTATGATTATGAGATTTGGCAAATGGATGTTAAGTCTTGACGAGTGTATTTATTTAGCACAACCAGAAGGTTTCATGGAAAGTGGTAATGAACAGAAGTTTTGTAAACTTAAGAAATCCATTTATGGTTTGAAACAAGCATTTAGGGCATGGAATACTTGTTTTGACAATTCGATTAAGACTTTTGATTTTAATCAATATGAAAATGAGTCATGCATCTATAAAAAATTGGACGGAGACCGAATAGCATTTTTAATTCCTATACGTAGATGACATTTTCCTCATAGAAAATAATGTGAGCATGTTGAATTCTGTTAAAGAGTGGCTATCCTCGCATTTTGATATGAAATACGTAAGAGAATCGGCTCACATCCTTGGGATTAAGCTAATACGAGATTGCAAACAAAGGATACTAGGCTTATCTCAAGCACTTTATATTAATACTATTCTTGCAAGATTTAGCATGAAAATTTTCAAAAAGAGATTCCTTCCTTTTAGGCATGGAATTACTCTATCAAAAGATTAGTCGCTTAAAACAACCAAGGAGATAGAGAGAATAAAGGTAGTCCCATATACTTCTGCTGTAGGGAGCCTTATGTATGCTATGTTGTGCACTAAACCAGATATCTGCTTTGATTTTGGCATAATTAATAAATTTTATTCAAATACTGGGCAAGAATATTGGACTGTGGTTAAGAATATAATCAAGTACCTGAAAAGGACTAGGGATTACATGCTTGTTTTGCACTTTGGGAATCTTGTACCTATTAGGTATACTGATTCAGATTTTCAGTTGGATAAAAATTCCAGAAAATCTATCTCAGGATATGTGTTTACTTTAGGAGGTGAATCCATTGTTTGGAGGAGTTTCAACCAATCATGTGTTGCTTATTCCTTTATGGAAGCCAAATATGTAGCTGCCTCTGAGGCAAATAAGAAGACTGTTTGGCTCGACAACTTTCTGAAAGAGCTTGGAGTTGTTCCTTTAGTTCTGACACCACTACCACTTTATTGTGACAATAGTAGTGCAGTTGCAAACTCCAAAGAACCACGAAGGCATAAAAGAAGTTTGCATATTGAGAGAAATATCAGTTGATTCGGGAGATAACTCAAAGGGGTGGTGTGAGAGTTTTGAAGATTGTGTCGAAGAACAATCTGGCGGACCCATTTACAAAGGGATTAACCCAAAAGGTTTTTGAAAACATCTAGAAGAAATGAGTGTTAAAATTATGCATTCATGGTTATGAGTCTAAGTGGGAGATTGTTAGGATATACTATTAACCATGTAGTTTGTGTTATAGTATTATATTTTCATCTCAAGTAAAGATAATTTATAATATTAATAAAATTTTTATTTGAATATATCATTGTGTTAACATGTGTGTCCTTTACTTATAAGGTAGAAAATTTTGTGTATGGGGTATTTTAACTCATGCACGAAAGATTAAAATTATCGGTTCTTATAAGTAATAAATTAATATTTATAATAAATGATGAGGTAGGACAAACATCTTGAAGATTGTAGCACAAGATTAAATATAATTTGATCTTAATTATGGAAATCATAATATTCCAACTTCTTGTGCTACTAAATTTAGTATGTGTTGAATGGACCAATAAGAGATATTCATTTATGTTCTGAATATTAATAAATAATTTCTCTAGTCCATTACATGTACTTATACTCTTAATCTTGATATAATTATTATGATCTATATGGTTTGATTTGTCATTTTAATCAATTAAAAGCTGAGACTCTTTTATGAGCCAATATATTCCTAATAGGATGGATGATAGGCAAAGCATTTAGTGAAATATTAACTAGTTGATAAAACCATGTCTCAGACTTGAGAAAGAAGACACCCCTTTATGATTGCTTATAAGTTTTCACGTGAAAATCCTGCAGGTGAATTTTATATCCATCATGTGAAATCTGTTAAGCATTATAAATAAAGGATTAAATTAATCAATGATGTAATTTTTTTAGAAAATTTAATTTAATTGATTGGTGTTGGTAATTCTAACATGGAGAGTTAAATAAGATGTAATGATAGATTTCGAAATTAAATTAAGGAGTGCAATTATAATTTTTTAGTGGGATAATTTATAATTTATTATGATATGATAATTCTTTTATCATTGAATTAATAACATAATTGAAAGCCTCACATAATAAATCTACGGTCCCTACTACACCTGATTACCGAATCAATTTTGGAAAAGAAAAAAAAACTACTAGAAAGAGTAGTATTAATTACTGGTCTGCTATAAGGAAATAAAGATTTTGAATTTTTTATTAAGAAAAGTGTTTTATTTAATAGCAAAAAACATTTTTCTTATTAACTTGGTTTTAAGAGTGAAACAATTTTGTAATTAAAAGAAAAAATATTTTTCTTGTCTCTTGCTTTTCCCTTTTTTAAGAGAAAATAGAAATAAATAGAGGTTTTGTTCAAAGTATGATCATCCTTTCTTTGAATTCAAAAACACTTGCCCACACAAGTTTGATAAGCAAAGGTTAAGTCAGACAGTAGTAGAAGGCAACAAACCTGACAAACAAAGCTTTGAACAAACTGTGTGAAAGCTTCAAGAGGTAAGTTTTCTGATTTTTGTTTTGATTACATTATCTACATATTATGTAAGTTATATTGATCCTGTAGAATTGTTGCTTCCGTTGTGCATGTTCTAACAGTTTTGCGGTAAATTAGAACTTATTAGTAATTTTCTTTCTATAATTCTATTAGATTGATTTGTGTAAGAAGTAGTAGTTTAATGGGCAAATTTATTTTAAAGTATATATTTGCAAAAGGAGATTCATAATCTCCACCTCTAGCACTTCTTATCATTTTTATCTTTTTATTTAATTGATTTTCAACTTTTGTTTTGTATTTCTTAATTGCTTCATCCTATGGTTAAGCAAATAAACATATATTCACGTAATAATCAATAAAAGTTATGAAATAGTTTTTTTCATCACGAGTTGATATTGATTTCATGTCAAATATCTGTGTGAATTAAGTCTAAAGGATTGAAATTTCTTTCAACATATTTATTAGGATGTTTAACAAACTTAGATTCAACATATGTTTGGCATTATTGATTTATTACCTCAAAATTATGCAATACATCTAAACTAATCAGTTTCCTCATGGTTTTGTATTTGACAAGTCCTAAGAGAACATGCCATAAATCATTAGACTCAAGCAAGTAAGAAAAAACTGAAGTTATTCATTTCAATTGTAATTACATTGAGTTTAAAAAGGCCCTAAGTTACATAACCTTTTTTCACATACACTTTAATTTTACTAAATATAACCTTATTGGATACAAAAACATACTTGAATCCGTTCTTAACTAAAAATGATGTTGAGATCAAGTTCTTCCGCATTAAAAAATATGAAGATTATCACCACCTTACCAGATGTCATTTTCAAGCATATATTGTTTGTTTTTTCAACTTTTGTTGTAGCAGAATTTGACATAAAATGATCTCATTAAATCCAGCAGGAGCATAAGATGCAACCAAGCCCCTTTTAGCACACACATGATGGGTGATATTAGAATCTATGCATCATTCCCTTGGGCTGTCAATCAAATTGTATTCTGAAAGAATGTCACATGGGTTTTTCACTTCTTTATTTATTTCAGCCATATCTACTTGATTCTTTTTCTTGCCATTTTTTTGAAATCAAATAATATGTGATTAACTTTGCCATAATTGTAGCAATTGCCTTTGAGTTTTTCTTAGATGAATTGCTTTTTGGTCCAGATGGCTTATTTCTTGTTTTGTTATTTATTGGTCCATTTTCAATATATTTTCTCCTAATATTGATGAACCCACACGAGACTTCTCTCCTATAGGCTTGTTGTCTTATTCTATCCTTAGACGAATAATTAAATCTTCAAGTGCCATCTCCTTGCACTTATGCTTCAAGTAATTTTCAAAGTATCTCCATGACGGATATAAGTTTTTAATAAAGGCTTCTACTTGAAATGCCCATTTATTACCATAACTTCAAAGGTAAGTCTAAAGTTAGCAATGTAATCAATATATTTAATAATAAAAATATTAAAACTATTTACACCTTTCGCAAAAAGGTCATGGACGATAACTTGTAGTTTTTGGACTTGGAACATGACAGTCTTGCTGTTAATTATTTTAAAATTCAAAAACCTTACAACACGAATTTCTTCAATCTAGTATATTCTATTTTGGATTTCTTCTCAAGACAATCCCATTACTCTTTTGATATTTTAACAAACTACCATCTTCATCTATTGATGGAAAAAGTCCTTATGAAATGTTATTCTGCAAGTTTCCACCCTTGACACACTTGAGAGTAATTGGATGTAAGTGTTATGCTTTAGTACTACCAAAGGGTGATAAACTATCTGAAAGAGCTAAGATTGCAGTGTTGATGGGTTATTCCACTACTCAGAAGGGTTATATATTACTGGATTGGTTTACTAACAAGCCATTTGTCACCAGGGATGTGGTGTTCAAGGACGATTTATTTTTTTTTGTGGAAGAACCAAGTTTAGAATCATCTGCAGATTTTCTAAAAGTGAGTTCACCCAATCATGCTAATGCAGATGCAGATGCTTATACAGATCTTGATGATCAATCTCATGATTTACAAAATGAAGATATGTCATTACATGATCCTAATAGTATTCATGATAAGAACACTCAAAACTTGTCAAATATAGATGATTCATCATCATCACCTGCAGAAGTTATTCCAAGAAGGTCATCTAGAGACATTAAACAACCTGCTTGGTTGATGGACTATGCCACACAAGTGATAAGAAGAGGAACCAAATTTTCTCTGGCAAATTATCCATCTTATAATAATACTAGTTCAAGATACCAAAGCTTTATGTCTAGTTTATCAACAGAAGTTTAACCACAATCTTACAATGAAGATAGAAAAGATAATAGGTGGATTGAGGCTATGAAAAAGGAGGCTAAGGCTCTTGAGGACAATCACACTTGGGATGTGGTTGATATACCTCCAGATAAGAACATTATTGGATCAAAATGGGTGTACAAAATCAAGTATAAAGCTAATAGAGATATAAAAAGGTTTAAGGCAAGGTTGTTAGCCAAGGGGTACAGTCAACTAGAGGGACCGGCTTACCATAACACCTTCTCTCCAGTGGCCAAAATGGTTATAGTGAGAAGTGTCATTGCTTTAGCATTATCAATAGGATGGCGCATGTACCAGATGGATGTTTACAATGCTTTCCAACAAGGAGACTCAGATGAAGAAGTGTACATATAAATGTCAGTTGGTTTCAAGGAGGGAAGACAACACAAAATTTATAGATTAGTTAAGTCATTATATGGACTTAAGCGAGCATCAAGACAGTGGAATATAAAACTTACTTCCGTATTGCTTAATGCAGGATTTACTAAAAGCAACTATGATTATTTATTTTTTACCTTAAAGAAGATAGAAAAAATGGTTGTGGTTCTAGTATACGTGGATGATCTTCTAATTACTGGTGACAATGCAGACATGATAAATGCATCAAAAAGGTACTCTACATCAACAATTTGAACTTAAGAATTTAGGTGAGCTCAAGTATTTCTTAGGCATTAAAGTGTTGAGATCTGCAAGTGGAGTGATATTGAACCAGAGAAAATATATCTTGGAGCTTATATCTGACACAGGGCTTGCTGGTGCTAAACCAACCTCCACTCTATTAGAGACTAATATCAAGATACATTTTGTTGAAGTGGATGAAGCAATAGGTGTTAGAGGATATGCTGTTCTAAAGGATATGACATCATATCAAAGGCTTATTGGAAAGCTAATATATGCAACAATAACAAGACCTGACATCAATTATGCTGTGCAAACCATAAGTCAATTTATGCAACAACCTAAGAAGGCCCATTTGGAAGATGCAAATAGTTTGATAATATATCTGAAAGTAACTCTAGGACAAGGTGTATGGCTCAGGGCTCAACCTACTGCAGAACTGCTTTTCTGGTTTGACTCAGATTGGGCAGCATGCCCAAACACTAGGAGCTCTATTACAGGTTATGTGGTATAATCTGGCAGCTTATTGATATCTCAAAAGTCTAAGAAGTAGGACACTATCTCTAGAAGCTCAGCTGAGGCAGAATATAGAAGCATGGCCTCAGCTTTAACAGAAATAACATTGTTGGAAGGTCTGTTTGCTGAACTGAAGGTACCTATCACTAAGCCTATTACCATAATTAGTGATAGCAAATCATCCATTCAACTAGCTGCTAATCCCATATTCCATGAGAGGACCAAACATATCGAGGTTGACTATCACTTCATTAGGGATAAGATCAAGGAGAGGTTGATTCAACCTATGTATGTGCAGACAAGTCAAAAAGTTGCAGACATCTTTACCAAGAGTTTAAGTCAAGATCAACACTCATATCTCCTAAGCAAGCTTGGTGTGCTCAATATTTTGCACCTTGCAGCTTGAGGGGGAACGTTAAAACTGTAACGACCTAAAAATTTGATGAAAAATGTGAAATTTGTAATTTTTTGTGATTTGACTATCTTAACCCTCCCCATAGTTGCATTATAATATTTCTAGGGTGTGGGAGTGAGTGGCATGATTTTTGACGCATTTTGATATCATTTATGCAATATTGTGGGTTTTGATGGCTTAAAGAGCCTTATTTTGAACTTATAAGGATATCTTTTGATCCGTGAAATAGATGGCCAAAAGGACTGAGCCAGCAACTCCGAAATATCAATTTTGGGCTAGGTAGACTTTTGGTTCAGGTCCCGGTGCATTCGAGCTCATTTCAACCTATTGATCGAAAAGTTGAAAAATTAGAAATATGGGTGTGGGACTCACATTTAATCAAAATGACCTTGGATGAAAAATATGACTTCTCCAACAGATTTAGAATGTCTATTTTAGGGTGTTAGCATGTGTGGTATGATTTTATGGGTTTTAAATCTCATTTCGACCCTCGATTTGGAAAATTATAATTTCGGATTTCGGGGGTCAACTTTATGAAAACGACATTTTTTTGGAAAATATGATATCGCCAACGCATCCAGAGCTTCGAATTTATTATGGTTGCATATTTTTTTTGCATGTATCGGACTCCGAATGAATCACGGGCACCCCGTTGAAGTCCGAATTGAGTTTAAAATAAAACAGCTTTTTTGACTGCAGTGCAGAAAAATCTGCACTACAAATACTTTTTTTCTGAACCTATTTTGCTCATTTTTCATCTTGCCTCTTGGGATTTAAACCCTAAATAGTTTGAACGCTTAAAGGTGAAGTTTGTGTGAGCTTGAGAAGCTAAATTAACACTCATTTCTTGGTTTTATTATGGTTTTAAGATAATAATTCATCCTATTTCTTAGTAATCTCTTGATAAATTTCTCAAAACTCTAAAAAATCTTAAGGCATGATTTTAAATCCAAATTTTACTTTTTTTTACTTGAATAATATTTTTATCTTATAATTACTAGTTTTTCATCAATTTAACCTTCAAAACAACTCCGATTCTTGATTTTAACCCGTATTTCAAATATTTTTATCCGGTAAAGCTAAAAAATGGTTTTTCTATCTATGTGTTGTGTCAGTGTGGAGCCCTATATGTGATGTAATTATCGAAATTATGATATTATGTGATATGTTTGATCGTGTGGGGTCCTATGTGATATTGATAGCCTTGAATACATGTGAATAATTATATTGGATTGTTTAATATGGTACCATTGGTTTATTTTGATTATATTCATACTTTATTGGCATATGAGACATGTGGAAATTCATAGATGAAATGAAAATAATAAGTGGATATTGGCTCATATGGTTATGGAATTGTATCATTGTGGTTGGTTATGGAAATATATCATGTGATTGGTTTTGTAAATACTCATTGTGATTGATTGTAAGTATTACATCTTCATATCATACTCATTCATAAAACATTGATATCATCGTGGCAATATCTGGGAAATACTGGCAACATTTTTTTTCTAAATATTACAACACCTTATAAAACCCTTTTTGAGGGATGTGTCGGAAAAGAGATATGAGATATGTGGATTGTATATGGGTTGAAGAACCCCCCATGGGTCCTACGTCGGGAAGCTTTAGCTCCGTAGGTGTATACGGGGATTGTGCAATGATGCCTGGGGTTGTGCGACGACCTCATGAATCATCATCATCATCATTATATACATTGCACTTACTTTATTGTGTTTATGTTGTGTTGTATTGCCTTATTGACTTGTCATCTATGTATTTGTCTTACCTTCCTTTACTTGTATTTGATGATCTTGTATCTACATGTTCTCTCTTGTTCTATTTATAAGTGACATAATGTATACTTATGTTCTATATCTTGGTGTGTTGTTTTAATAAATATAAGATATATTAGAACTATTAGTGCAAGTGGTGTGGGCTACCGTTGTGGGACATTTTCTGATTGCAGGTGACGTGCCCTTAGTGTATATTTTTTATGCCTTATTTACTACTTTCTTTGTCGGACTATGATACCTACTAAGTACAAGTAGATCATACTCATGCCTATTGCGCCCTTTTGGTGTAGGTATTAGCTTGAGTGCGCCTCAGTTTAATTGACTCGGGCAATTGTTGGAGCTTTCAAGGTAGCGGTTAGACATTCATGCATCCATAGTTCACCTCTACCTTTCTATAGTTGTTATGTCTTTATTAATATTTGGAGATAGTTATTATTCCTTTGTGGTTATTTTTTCGATGCATTTGACTCTTAGATTGTATTAGTAGTTCTTACACTATTGTCACCTGGCTTTGGGCAAGATTGGTATTTTGGATAATTTCTTTCCACATTATTATGATTACTTATATGGTTCGGCTTCATTCTAGAAGCCTTAGCATGGTATATTTCTATCTTTTCTTCTTTTTTATCAGTTTGAGTGATAGGCTTACTTGTCAAGGCGCGCCACGATGAGTGCCATCATGACCCTTATTTTTGGATTATGACAAATTGGTATCAGAGAAGCTAGGTTTCATTGGTCTCTACGGTGTAAGAATGAGATATCTAATAGGGTCTTGCCGATCGGTACGTAGACGTTTGTATCTATCTTCAAGAGGCTATAGGATATCTTTAGGAATCTTCTCTCATTTTATTCCTTATCATGCAAATTCTTTTATATCTTATATTCTGAGTTGTGTTTCACTCTTTCTGTGTGGATGGTGTGGCTTATACTATATATCAGTTGAGAGATACAATGAGAAATTAGTGAATATCATTTGTCAGTTGTAGGCTTGTTGATGTTTCTTAGTTTTTATGGGATCAGTTTGTTGATACCTTTCTAGAGAGATTTGTGCCTTTTAGCTTCAGAGATATTAGGTGAGATGAGTTTGATCAGTTGGAACAGGGCTCTATGATAGTTTTCAAGTATGAGGCACGCTTTTATACCCTGTCTAGATATTTCTAAGATAGCATTTCCATCAAGTTTGAGAAGATTCAAAATTTTGTGAAGGGTTTGGTTGTCTCACTTCAGTTGGCTACATCTCAGATGATTGTGTTTGAGGGTTCTTTTTAGACTATTATGGATCATGTTAAGGTGACAGAGGATATTCTTCGGGAATCTCAGGAAGGCGCCAAGAGGGTGCATTGTTTTGGTAAGTTCAGGAGTCAGACCTCTCAAGGCAGAGCTTTTAGAGGTTCTTATGGATGTCATGGTAGTCCAGTGCAGGTGATTTTATAGAGTTTAGCTGGTGGATCTTCTAGTTCAGTAATTCAAGGTGGCCGTTTGGGCTCAGTTGTACTTTCTTTTGTTGAGACTGGTCGTAGAGATTGCTATGTGTGTGATGAGATTAGCCATATGGCCAAGGACTGTTCTCGCTATGTGTTTAGAGCTATTCCTGTTTTATCTATGAGAGGTAGGTATTCTACCAATGGTGTAAGAGGTAAGGATAGTAGAGCCTATATTGGTGATTATGGGGCTACTCAGCCAGTTGGTAGTCATGGATAGTGTTATGCTATACCAGCCATACCTGAGGTAGAAGTTTTTGATGTAGTGATACAGGTACTTTCCTTATTTTTTTTGGTCTTGTATCTGTATTATTTGATCCCAAATCGACTTTTTTCTATGCATCTGTGTATTTTGCTTTGGATTATGATTTAGTTACTAAGCCTCTTTCTATGCCTATTCATGTATCTACCCTGGTAGGTGATCCTTTAGTGGTAGATCGGGTGCATCGATCTTGTGTTGTGACTTTTGCCGAGTATGGTACTTTGATAGACTTGCTTGTTTAAACATAGTCGATTTTGATGCTATTTTGGGTATGAATTGGATGGCTCCTTCTCATGCCATCCTAAATTGTTATGCTAGGACTGTGACTTTATCTTCATCGGATATGCCAAGGATAGCTTAGTAGGGTACATTTCATTCGAGTCCTAAGAGGGTCATATCTTATGTTCAAACTCATAAATTGGTTGACAGGGGATGTTTATCTTACTTGGCCCATATTCATTACACCAATGTTGTTTCACCTCCTTCCTTGGATTCTGTCTGTGTTTTCCGTGAATTTATAGATGTGTTTTGTATGGACTTGCCTAGTATGTCTTCAAATCTAGATATTGATTTTATTATTGATATTGAGTTAGGCACCAAGCCCGTTTTTATTTCTCCTTATAGTATGGCCCCAGCAGAGCTGATACAATTGAAGGATCAGTTATAGGAGTAGTTGGATAAGAGATTTATTCAACCTAGTATTTTACCTTAGGGTGCGCCTATCTTATTTGTGAAGAGAAAGAATGGGTCTATGCTGATATGTATTGATTATTGGTAGTTGGATAAGGTGATGGTTAAGAATAAGTATCCTCTTTCTCGTATTGATGATTTGTTTGATTAGCTTCAGGGTGTTGAAGTATTTTACTAAGATTGATTTGAGGTTTGGTTATCACCAGTTGAGGATTAGAGCTTTGGATATTCTGAAAACTACTTTTTGGGCTTGATACGGTCATTATGAGTTCTTAGTTATGTCTTTTGAGTTGACCCATGCCCCTTCCGCATTCATTGAGTTGATGAACTGGGTGTTTCGATCGTATCTTGACTCCTTTGTTATGGTATTTATAGATTATATTTTGGTTTATTCCAAGAATAAGGTTGAGCATGAGGATCATTTATGAATTATGCTTTAGAGATTGAGAGATAAGAAGTTCTATGCTAAGTTTTCTAAGTGCGAGTTTTGGTTAGAGTCAGTTTCTTTCTTGGATCATGTGATGATGAAGGAAGGTATTATGGTTGATCCAACTAAGGATGAAGCGGTGTGTGATTGGGCTACACCTACTTCGTGCATCGAGATTCAGAGTTTTATTGGCTTGGCCGGGTATTATTAGTGTTTTGTTGAGGGTTTCTCTTCCATTATAGCTCCGTCAACTAAGTTGACTCAGAAGAAGAATTCCTTTCAGTGGTATGATGTTGTGAGGTGAGCTTTGAAAAGCATAAGGATTTATTGACTTGATCTCCTATATTCTTTGCCCAAGGAGGGAGTTGACTTTATTGTATTTTATGATGCTTCAGGTGTTGGGTTAGGTGTTGTGTTGATGCAAGAGGGCAATGTAATTGTGTCAACGTCTTGTCAAGATTGGAGTCTTATGAGAGGAATTATCCTACCCATGATTTGGAGTTGTGCGCAGTTGTATTTTTCTTGAAGTTATAGAGGCACTACTTGTATGGAGTCTATTGTGAGATCTTCTCAGATCATCGTAGCCTTCAGTACTTCTTTACTAGTGAGATCTTCATATGAGGCAGCGCCGTTGGCTTGGATTTCTTAAGGATTATGACTTGACTTTTCTCTACCATCAGGGCAAGGCTAATGTGGTTGCAGATAGCTTGAGCCAAAAGTCGACTAACATGGGTAGCTTGGTGTATCATTTGACTTAGGAGAGGCCGTTGGCCTTAGAGCTTCATTCTTTGGCTAACTCAATGGTTAGGCTTGATATTTCTACATCGGGGTGTGTTTTGGCATTTATGGATGCTAAATCATCTTTGATAGAGTAAATTCGAGCTCATCAGTTTGATGATGTTAGATTGAGGTTGATTCAAGATAAAGTGTTGAGTGGGGAGATTAGGGAAGCCTCACTTAATTCAAATAGAGTTTTGAGGATTGGGGCTGAGTTTGTGTGCCGAGAGTGGTGATTGAATTAGGTTGATCTTGGAGGAGGCCCATTGTTCCAGATATTCTATCCATCCAGGTGTGACTAAGATGTATCATAATTTGAGACAATAGTACTGGTGGGGTGGTACAAGGTGAGATATAGAAGATTTTGTGTCTCGTTACCTATGTTGACAGCAGCTGAAGGCCGAGCATATGAGACCTAGTGGATTGCTTCAGAGGTTACTCATTTTTGAGTGGAAGTGGAACGGATCACAATGTACTTTGTGACTGGTTTTCCTTGTACATCTTATAGTTCTGACAGTGTTTAGGTCATCATGGATTGACTGACCAAGTCAGCTTATTTTATTCCGATTTAGGTCTCATTCAGTGCCGAGAGGTTAGCCCTTATCATCATTTGTGAGATTGTGTGTCTTCATGGTGTGCCGGTGTACATTATTTTAAATCGAGATTCTACGTTCATATCTCACTTTTAGAAGAAATTTTAGGATAGTTGGGTACTCGGGTTGATCTAAGCACAACGTTTCACACCCAGATTGGTGCCAGTCAGAGCAGACTATACATGTTTTGGAGGATATGCTTTGCGCATACGTGATGGATTTTGGTGGCCAGTGAGAGAAGCTTTTGGCTTTAGCAGAGTTTGTATATAATAATAACTACCATTTCAGTATGGATTTGACTCCTTTTGAGGTATTTTATGGTAGGAGTTATCGCTCTCTAGTGGAGTTGGTTTGATGTTTTAGAGGTGAGACTTCGAGATACGGACTTGCTTCGTGAGTCTTTGAATAGAGTTTAGGTCATTCAGGATAGACTTAGAGTGACTCAGAGTATGCAGAAGTGTTATGATAACTGTAGACTTCGTGCCTTGAAATTTGGTGTTGGTGATCGTGTTTTTCTTTGAGTTTTACCCATAAAGGGTGTGATGAGGTTTGGGAAGAGGGGCAAGCTTAGCCCTAGGTATATTGATCCATTTAAGATTCTTCGAAATGTTGGTGATGTGGCTTATGAGTTAGTTTTTTGCCTCCTAATCTATCATCTGTTCGTCTAGTTTTTTATATTTCTATGCTTCGTTGCTATATTCCTGATGAGTCTTATGTCATTCGTTGGGAGTCGGTTCAATTAGATGAGTGGTTGTTCTTTGTGGAGAAGCCGGTTTCTATTTTGGCTAGGGATGTTAGGCAGTTGCTCTCTAGAGTGATACCTGTGGTTAAGGTCCAGTAGTGACATCAACCTGTAGATAAGGTTACTTCAGTGGTTGAGTCTAATATGTATAGTTTCTATCCCCAGCTTTTCATTGATTCAGGTATTTCCTTGCCTTAGTTCGAGGAGGAACTAGATTTTTAGTGGTGGATGATGTAACAACCTAGAAATTTGATAAAATATGTGAAATTTGTGATTTTGTGTGATTTAACTGTCTTACCCCTCCCCGTAATTGCATTATGATATTTCTGGGGTGTGGAAGTGATTGGCATGATTTTCGACGCATTTTGGTATCATTTATGCAATATTGTGGGTTTTGATGGCTTAAAGAGACTTATTTTGGACTTATGTGGATATCTTTTGATCCATGCGAAGGATGGCCGAATGGACTGTGCCAGCTGCTCCGGAATATCAATTTTAGGCTAGGTAGACCTTTGATTTGGGTCCGGGTGTGGGACCCATATTTGATCAAAATGACCTCGGATGTAAAATCCAACTTCGCCAGCAGATCCAAAATGTCGATTTTAGGGTGTTAGCATGTTTGGTATGATTTTATGGGTTTTAAACTCATTTCGACCCTCGATTTGGAAAATTATAATTTCGGGTTTCAGGGGTCAACTTTGTGAAAACGACATTCTTTGGAAAATCTGATATCGTCAACACGTCCGGAGCGTCGAATTTAGTATGGTTGCATATTTTGTTTGCATGTATCGGACTCCGAACGAATCCCGGGTACCCCGTTGAAGTACGAATTAATTTTTTTTCTTTTAAAAATAGGTTTTTTGACAACAGTGCAGAAAAATCTGCACTATAAATACATATTTTTTGGACCTATATTGCTCATTTTTCATCTTGCCTCTTAGGAGTTAAACTCTGAATAGTTTGGGAGCTTAAAGGTGAAGTTTGTGGGAGCTTGAGAAGCTAAATTAACACTCATTTCTTGGTTTTATTACGGATTTAAGGTAAGATTCATCCCTTTTCTTAGTAATCTCTTGATAAATTTCTCAAAACCCCAAAAAATCTTAAGGCATGCTTTTAAACCCAAATTTCACTTCTTTTCACTTGAATAATATTTTTATCTTATAATTACTAGTTTTTCATCAATTTAACCTTCAAAACAACTCTGATTCTTGATTTTAACCCGGATTTCAAAGATTTTTACCCGGTAAAGTTCACTTATAGTTTTTCTTCGATTTGAACTCCATTTTTAACTCAATTTAACTTGGGTTTTCAGCTGTAGGTTCCTAAAAATATGGGGAGCATGTTTTTGAAATAAAGTTTTGATTTTGCGCTTCTTTTTTGAAAACCCATTTTGGGGTCCTGTTTTGACCCCAAACCAAAAGTAGTCAATATGAGTGTTGTTGGTTTTGTCTTGACGTGTAGATTTTATATTTGATATTTTTTGTAGAGTTTTGATGTGTGAGCAATTGTAAACACATTTAAGGCCTTTAACCTAGAATAATTACGAGGTTTTAAGTAACTTTTGTCGTTTTTTGATGTGTTTATGTTGATTTTAGAGTATAAGCTGATGAAGTAGAGAACCAACAAAAATGGAGGCAAAGAAATTGAAATATGGAGAAAGCTGAAGAGAAGTATGGCTGGCGACATCTGTGATAAGTCGTCAGATCCATTACAGGCTATTGCAGTTGCTGTCAAATGTAACTAGAGAGTTGGCATGAATTGAATACTGTGACGATATCTGGTGATAAGATGTCAAAAGTGTGATAAGCCATCACGGATGTCGTCAGCCTTAACTACAGAATGAGATTTGCTGTAATGTTGTAAAGGCATATCTTCATAAGGCGTCAGGATCACCGTCAACCTTAGGCAAAAATTCTCAAAATGGAAAAGGAGCTGACGACATCCATGACACGCCATCAGACTCCTGATAGGATGTAATTGTCGCCGTCAGCCTGAGACAACAAAAGCCAAACTTAAAGAGAATCTGACAACGTCCGTGATAGGCTGTCAAACTCCTGATAGGCCGTCACGGTTGCCGTTATCTATTTCGAGGAAAATCTGTAACTTTAGTTTTATTTCCTTATTTAGGGTTAACTATTTAAAAACTTTGTTTTAGGGTTTTTTGGGATCGATAGACATATCCTACAAGATAGAAGATACGATTTCTCTCTCTCTCTCTCTCTATCTAAGACCAATATTTTGGAACTTTGCCTTGTGATTCAATTCAAAGTATACTTTTTATTTTCTTCATCATTGTAAGTTAATCCTTTTAGTTATGAATTCAATTTGCATACTTGTTTATTGCATCATGTGTGGCTAAACGCCTGTAACCTGGATTATCGGATCTAGGGTTAGGTCATGATAAGGTGTTAAATACTCAAGATTTAATAGGTGTTAGGATTTCTTGGTAATTCTAAGATTATAATTTACGTCTGTTGGTTGTAAACAGTAGGCGTACCTACTTTGGTTTGCTTGATAAAGAAATCATAAACAGTAGGAAGTGAATTATCAACAAGGACTCGGAAAGGCTTCATTTAATAATCAGCATTGTAACAAGGTTGATTAATCTAAGGTAAAATCTGGACAGTGCATAGTGATTCCCTAGGTCCGAGAGGATTAGGAAATTAGACGCTTGAATAGGTCAAGAGACATTTGAGCATATCATCGATAAAGATAGCTTGTGATTCGAACCACCGTGAGAGTCTTGAGTAAATTTTAGCATCTGTCATGTACCGTAAGCCTTAGTGAATATAATCCTAGTTATTTCATAAAATCTTGGTTATAAACATCAAATTCAAAGTGACAATCAATTATTTGCAAAACGTAAACCCCATTTCAGGAAACAATAAACTACAAGTGAATTAAATCGAAAATAACTTGAGTTCACACCTTATTCGCTGTGAGATTCGACCCCAACCTAGTTGGGTTTTATATTGACAATGATCGCTTACACCCATTCAAGAGTATAATTTGAGCATTATCGAAAAATGGTTCCATTGCCGGGTAATATGGTTGAAAACTTAAAGTTTGTGTGTGCTAATTTACTGTTACTTATATTTTCTAGATTTACGTTTGTTTGTTGTTTTTGTTTATTTGCAGTATCTTAATAGTGTACGCCAAGCACAGCTTAGTCTGAAACTCCAATGCATAATAAGAAATGGCAGAACAACCGTTGCAGTATGAGTTTAATGATAACAATGATGGTATGGACGGAGCAGGTGCAACGGGTGCTATGATTCCTTCACCGTTGGCACTTAGAGCAAAGTTCAACATTACAAGAACGAAAGTCCAACTCCTGAACTTGAAAGGGTTGTTTGGAGGCCTTCCTGGGGATGATTGATAACACTCAAACTACAGCTCTCATAAGAGTGTAAGCGGTCGTTGTCAAATATAGAACCCAACTAAGTTGGGTGTCGAATCCCACAGGGAATACTTAGTCACTAAGTAAGCAACGATTAGTAGACTGTTGATCGAAAATTCTACAAAAAGGGGGGTTTAGGGTTTGGCGTGAACTAGAAGTATCAAAATAGCAAAGTAAAAACGGAATGTTTTGTTTAGCAAGATTTTAATCAATGAGAATTATAAGTTAGGGTTATGTCCACCTTATGTTTTCTACGTATCTATTGGCTATGTGTTATGCGGAATTCCGACATGCATGCGCTTATAGAGATTCGTATTCTATGGTAAATCCTAGCGTCTTTCGACCATCACAGATTATCTCACTTTAACTCTTTCGAGCTTAAAGCGTATCTAATGGTACGAATTCTCTAAGAGGTTAATCCAGTTACGGCACTAACTTTTAAACAGGGGTTGGTATCTCTATTTCCTTGTCATTCTCTCTTTTCCAGACATGTAACTTTTCTTTCAAACAAGTTAATGCTATACTGGCGTATTCTATATGTTTGCAACCATAAGAATTCAATTAAGATGAAGAGAGTAATGATATAAGCAGAATACATATCAAGAATTCACAAACTCATAGCAATAGATAGTATATCATAAGGCTTCCATAACCCTAACAGAGAAGTTTAGCTACTCATGAGTGCAACGGAGATCACAATAAGCATCATCATCACAACAAAACTAGAATGATCTCACGTTGGAGAGGAGTGTGGCGTGATTTCCTTGCTAGTAGTGTTTCTCTTGTCTTGAAAATTAAAAATCGAATAGATGAAGAATAATGTCAACAATGAATTAATGAAGAAGGAAAAGAATCGAATAGAGAGGAATAAGGATGAGGGTGGTGGAAATTGGTTGCTGAAAAGTTCAGCAAAATATGGTTTTTATAACACCCATATCCTATTCCTACTAAACTACTGCATACTTATCCTAATCCTACTAGGTTACTGCATTCTTTTCCTAATCCTACTAAGTTACTGTTGGTCCCCAAGTCTTTAGAAATACTATTTTTGCCCAGGACAAGTTTTCCATGCATCACTTTCAGTCCACAAGCTTCCAGAAGCTGCCTTCCTTCTTACGTGCAATTTCCTTTGGCGTCCAATTTCCATAAAATGCTGAAATCTTCATCATTTATACCTGAAAACTTGCTAATCACGTTGGTTAGCTCACTTACAGGAAAAATGACTAAAAGTACAGGAATTATATATTTTGTCCTCAAAACTGAGCTAAAATATGGGTGAATTAAAGTGCTTTAGGCGTGTAAATACGCCTAACATCAATGACCCTAACTTGCATCTGGTGAATTTTATCACCATTTGCAAATCTTTTGATAACCCAGGAGTGAGCCAGAATGCTATTCGGTTGAGACTGTTCCTGTTGTCTCTATCTGGGGAGGCAACATTATGGCTGAATGAGCTAACACATGATTTTATAACTAACTGGAGGTATTTGAAAAGAGCTTTCCTAGAAAGGTTCTTTCCGCCTTCCAGGAGGGTACAATTGAGGAATGAGATCAGTAATTTTAGACAGCTTCCGACTGAGGCCTTGCATGAAACTTGGGAGAGGTTCAAGAAGAAGCTGACACAGTGTCCGAACCACAACATAATAGACATACATTTGATGGATACTTTATACAGGGCTCTTAACTCTGTAACAAAGCCGATTGTAGATAACGCCGCTGGTGGTTCATTTGTCGATCTGTCTTTTCAGGATGCCTTAAATATGCTTAATAGGATGACCAAACGGAGTCGGGATTGGTACACCAGGGATTCTGTGGTGGCAAGCCCCACTGTTCATGTTGGATTGACTGCTGAACAACACAAGAGAGATAAGGAGCAGGATCAAGATATGGCCCATCTAAAGACTCAGATGGACTTGCTCACCAAGCACTTATTATCGGGGAAGACTGAGAAAGTAAAGGCTGTGACTTCTCAGGACCGAGTTGATTTGAGCTTGAAGAAAGGGCTAATTATATTAATAATAAGGGGGTTTTTGAGGCAATAGCCAAGGGAATCATGGTCGGAACATTTATGACAAACCTGGTTACAGAGACAGGGAGCAAGGGAACTAGGGAAGCAGAAATAAAAGGAGTGGGTTATATGTTCTTCCTGGAAATTGGGAAGCTACTGCAACTAGCTCTGGAAAGATATCTATAGAGGACTTGATAAAAAACTGTTGGAGGGAGTTGAGGCTACCAACTCAGGGGTAAATACTATGAAGAGTGAATTTTTTACCGTGAGTCAATTGGTTAGTTCACACTCAACTTCTATCATGTAGCTGGAGCAGTAGATGAACCAACTTTCTCTAGCGCTAAACCAGAGAAGAATTAGTTCTATATCTAGTGAAAAGTTTTAGAATCTGCAAATTGATAGCTCATGTCAGGTTATTACCAGCAGGAGTGGTAAGATCTTACCTGGCCCTTCTGTTGGCAAGTCTGCAAATAATGAGGTAGTTGTGGATAAACCAGATAAAAGCAATCTAAGGGAGTGTGAGAAGCTGAATAACTCTATTGATGCTTCAGAGAAGGTGAGGAAGAAGGAAGAGGAAGTGGTGTTGAAAACTATCCTAAGACCACCACCTCCCTTTTCTCAATGATTAAGAAAAAAGGCTGATGATGCCAAATTCAGCAAATTTATAGCAATGCTCAAGCAATTGACAATAAATGTGCCTTTGATTGAGGCACTTGAGCAAATTACAGGATATGCGAAATTCATGAAAGACCTTGAGATGAAGAAACAAGCGGTGAGCTGCAAATTGGAGGCAGATCTCCACGTTTGTAGTGCTATCTCTACAAGGACCTTAATGTAGAAGAAGAAAGACCCAGGTGCAATCACTATTCCCTGCATAATTGGAACTATGGAATTCACCAAGGCACTATGTGATCTGGGAGCAAGCGTTAATTTAATGCCATTGTCTATTTATAGAAATTTGGGTCTGGGGAATCCCATACCCACCAACATAAGACTGGTGATGGCGGATAGGTCAGTAAAGAGACCTGTCGGTATTCTGCATGATGTGTTGGTAAAGGTTTCCAATTTCATATTCCCTGCAGACTTCGTTATTTTGGACTGCGAGGTGGACTTCGAGGTGCCCATAATCTTGTGTTGACCTTTCCTCATAACCAGAAGTGTGTTGATCGATTTGAGAGCGAATGAGCTCTTATTCAGGATGAACGATAAAGTAGCACGGTTTTATGTGGGCAAATCAATGAAACATCATGAGAAAATGAGTGTGTTCTCAGTAGTTGATGTGTATTTTGAGGACGAACAGGATGTGCCCATAACTGAGCAACTTGTTATCAAACCTTTGGCTGCGGTCATGATGAATTATGATATTGAAGGAAATGGGAAGTACGAAGAGATAGTTTGTGCCTTGAAAGGCATGAGTTCATATCCTTATGCTCCCAAAAATTTGGACCTTGATCTGGCTAATCGACCAACGCCACCAGCCAAGCCATCTATTGAAGAGCCTCCAGTGTTGGAGTTGAAGGAGCTACCTGGGCATTTATGGTACGTGTTTTTGGGTAAAGGGAACATGCTACCTATTATTATTGCAGCTGATTTGGAAGAACAATAGGTGAATGCACTTATTTCCGTACTTCAGAAGCACAAGAGAGCAATAGGGTGGACCATCGCAGATATTATTGGTATTCCCCTAGGCATCTTCACACATAAAATTCAACTTGAGAAAGATTGTATTCCAACCATAGAACATCAACGCCGTATTAACCCACCAATGAAAGAGGTGGTTAATAAGGAGATTATTAAATGGTTGGATGCAGGAGTGATTTATCCTATTTCTGACAGCAAGTGGGTGAACTCAGTTCAATGTGTGCCCAAAAAAAGAGGTATGATGGTGGTTGCTAATGAAAATAATGAGTTGATTCCACTCAGGCTAGTAATTGGGTGGAGAGTTTACGTGGACTACCGCAAGTTAAACTCTTGGACTCTGAAGGACCACTTTCCAATGCCTTTTATGGACTAAATGCTTGAACGATTGGTCGGTAAGGGGTGGTATTACTTTTTGGATGGTTAGTTTAGATATAACCAAATCTCTATTGCTCCTGAAGATCAGGAGAAGATGACATTCACATTCCCATATGGCACCTTTGCATTTAAGAGGATGCCATTTGGGCTATGCAATGTACCGACCACTTTTCAATGGTGCATGATATCTATCTTCTCTGACATGGTGTAAGACACCATAGAGGTATTCATGGATGATTCTCTGTGGTGGGTGATTCATTTGAAATGTGTTTGGAAAATCTAAATGTGGCCTTGCAAAGATGTGTTGAATTTAACCTAGTGCTTAATTGGAAAAAATGTCATTTCATGGTAAAGGAGGGCATCGTTATTAGCCACAAAATTTCCAAAAAAGGGATAGAAGTTGATCGATCAAAAGTGGAAGTTATCGAGAAACTACCACCTCCCATTTCAGTGAAGGGAGTGAGTAGTTTTCTTGGTCATTCAGGCTTTTATCGGAGATTCATAAAAGACTTCTCTAAGGTTGCAAATCCACTTTTCAAGCTTTTGGAGAAGGAAGTGAAATTTTTCTTCGATGATGAGTGCTTGAAGGCATTTGAGTGCCTTAAAAAGAAGATGGTTGAAGCACCTATTGTTATTGCACCTGACTGGACAAAACCATTTGAGATAATGTATGATGCAAGCGGTGTTGCCCTGGGAGCTGTATTGGGATAAAAGAGGGACAAAGTATTTCATCCGATATATTACGCCAGCAAAGCCCTGAATGAAGCGCAAAAGAATTACACCATCACTAAACAGGAACTTCTGGATGTGGTATATGATTTTAAGAAATTTAGAGCTTATCTACTCGGGACCAAAGTGGTGGTCCACACTGACCATGCTTCCTTGAGGTATTTGATGGCTAAGAAGGATGCAAAACCAAGGCTTATTAGATGGGTGTTGCTGCTGCAAAAATTTGATTTCGAGGTCAAACATAAGAAAGGTTGTGAAAACCAGGTTGCAGATCATCTATCTAGAATGGAAGGTGAACAGGAAGCCAGTAATGAAACAAAGATAAATGATACATTTCCTAATGAGGAGATCCTAGCGGCTGCTGTGGAAAAATTACCTTGGTACGCGGATTATGCAAACTACATTATGAGTGAGGTCATCCTAGAAAATCTTTCTTTCCACGAAAGAAAGAAATTCTTGCATGATGTGACACATTACTTCTAGGATGAGTTTTACCTTTTTTGGAGATGCGCATACAATATTATACAAAGATGTGTACCGGAAGTAGATGTATTGTGCATATTAGAAGCATGTCATGCCTCCCAAGTTGGGGGACACCATGTGGGTGACCGAACAGCCAGGAAGGTGTTGCAGAGTGGCTATTATTGGCCAACATTGTTTAAGGATGCCCACGAGCTTGTGCTGAAATATGACCAATGTCAGAGGCAGGGATCAATCTCTAAAAGACATAAAATGCCCTTCACTAAGATGCTTGAAGTGGAGTTGTTTGATGTCCAGGGCATTGATTTCATGGGTCCATTTGTAAGCTCACATGGGATGAAGTATATGTTGGTTGCTATTGACTATGTCTCTAAGTAAGTCGAAGCTATGGCCTTGGCTGATAATGAAGGAAAGAGGGTTGTTGCTTTTCTCAAAAAGAGCATCTTCTCTTGCTTTAGAGTACCACGTACTATCATAAGTGATGGAGGATCTCATTTTTGCAACAAATTATTTAGAGAAACTTTGGAAAAATATGGAGTGAAACAACACAAAGTGGCTACCCCATACCACCCATAAACCAGTGGGCAAGTGGAGGTGTCAAATCGTGAAGTTAAAGCCATCCTAGCCAAAATGGTGAATGCTAGTCGGAAAGACTGGTCTCAAAAGCTTGATGATGCATTGTGGTCTTACTGAACTGCTTTCAAGACACCCATTGGCATGTCACCATTTCAGCTGGTCTATGGAAAGTCTTGCCACTTGCCAATAGAGCTGGAATACAAGGCTTTATGGGCGCTCAAAAGGTTGAATTTGAATTGGAAGGAAGTAACAGAGATGAGACTGGGACAACTGAATGAAATAGATGAATTTTATCTCAGGGCATATAAACGAGCAGATCTATATAAAGAAAAGATAAAAAAGTACCATGATTGGAGAATAGAGAAATGAGAATTAAAAAAAGGGGACTTAATACTTCTGTTTAATTCCAGACTCAAATTGTTCCCAGGAAAGTTGAAATCTAAGTGGTCAGGCCCTTTCAAGGTTAGTCAAGTCCACTCATCGAGAGTAGTAGAACTCAAAAACAAAGATGGTAGTACCTTTAAGGTAAATAGGCAATGGGTCAAGCTTTATATTGGTCTGAAGAAATCAGTGAAAAGCATCACCATTATCTGTCTTGATGAAGTCTGAAGTAATCGAGATACCTGAGTCGTGCCGTGATGCTAAATCAGGCGCTGCATGAGAGACAACCTATGATCTCTGAGATCGATCCAGTCCAGGTATACTCTAACCCTTAATTTATCTTTTCTTTGATTTTAAGTTGAGGATGTAGGGTAGTCTGTTGTTATAACATAGTTGTGGTAACTAGGAGAAATATAAGCACAAAAAGCAGCTGATATATTTTTGATTGACTTTCGAACACCCCTCCAATGTCTTGTTTGATAAACTATGTGGATTACATTTACTTGTGACCATTGTGAATCTTGCGTGGCATTAGTTATAACTATTTGATGATCATTGCTGAACAATTGCATGAACTTGATAAGCAGTGGTATTTGATATACTTGTGTGCTAGGTGTGTGTGAGCTATTACTTGTTTCCCTCTGTATGCGAAAGCCAGAACTTGCCTGGTTGGTCTTTCCATGGTCATAAGATAGGAGTTAGGACAGGATCATAGGCCGTTGTTGATTAACCCACTTTTAGCCTAATCCCTGTATGCATAAAACCCTTATAAACACTGGCAACACTTTTTTAAAAAAATATTGTAACACCTTATAAAACCCTTTCCGACGGATGTGCCAGAAAGGAGATATGAGATATGTGGATTGTATATGGGTTGAACAACCCCTCATGGGTCCTACATCAAAAAGCTTTAGCTCCATAGGTATATACGGGGATTGTACGATGATCCCGGAGGTTGTGCGACGACCTCATGCATCATCATCATCGTCATTATCATATACATTGCACTTACTTTATTGTGTTTATGTTGTGTTATATTGCCTTATTGACTTGTTATCTATGTATTTGTCTTACCTTCCTTTACTTGTATTTGACCCTTATTTTTGGGTCGTAACCAAAACTATAAGTTCATCTTTGTGATATTGCTACTATTACATTGAATAATTACTGTTCCATTAGTTAGTTAGTTTGTTGGCCGAGTCAGTTAGCTAGTGGTCAAGTTAGTTAGATAGTTATCCACTTGATCCAGTTGTTATAAATTTGTTAGGAAGCTTCTATAAGGTCATGTGATGATCATGTGATCTTATAAATATGTGATATGTAAATCACATTTTAACCAACTCAATACACAAGTTCCATTTCAATTTTTATTATTCTTATTCTTCATTGAGCTGAAGCTCTGTAGTAATGGCTATTATGTGTGCGTGTGAGTGAGCTTCAAAGGTGTTTTAATACACAAGTTCTTTTTAATTAGTGATTGCGTTGGTTGTCTTTCTTATGGATCCATTGAATGTAACACCTCGAAATCTCGTTCCTGGGATGCCACACGGTGCTCCAAACTACGAGTAGTCCTGAGCTAACCCTGGCTATTTCCTATTAACTCTAAATCTCAAAGTAAGGAAATATAATTATAAAATCATAATAACTGTGGAATAATTATCTAAAACATCTCAATCTCTCAAGTCTTAGTAAAGCAATATTGAAAAGAAAATCTGAATGATGACTCATAGTCTACAACTGAAAATAGTAGTCCGACAAGCCTCTAATGACTTAATCTAGAAAGCCACTAGGATAGGCCCTAACTGACTCAAAATGTCTGGAATGAATAATGAAAAAAACATCTACTAATGAAACTAGAAATTTGAATACTAAGTCCCCGAACTATGAGGACTCACCAGTTGCAGGGATGTAGGTGAGGTACTCAGAAATCACTCACGTTGCCGAGACTAAGCACCTGAACCTACATTATGAGACAATGTAGCACATAGACATATATATGGATCAGTACTTTGAGGATGTACTGAGTATATGGGGATGTATGCAACAAGGATGTATGCAACAAGTAAACAATATCATATAAGTTTATAAAACAATGCATACTAAATGTAAATGGCTCACATAGGCTTGAGATATCTGAAATCTGAAAGTATAAAGCATGAATAGTAAAACATGCAATCTAGTTCTTGTGAGTCATAACACTTAGTCTCTAAAAGCTTTTCTGTTCTAGAATCTTTAGTTTATAAGCTTTAAAACTTTAAGGAAAAATACTTTATCTGAAAAGTTATTCATTATTTTATACTAGCAGGGAGGTTCTCTTAACCGACATAAACCATGCGAGCTACATGGAGTCCAATGTATCGTCCTCCTAAGGAGGAAACCTCACGTTGGGAAGAGGTGTCATACTCTTGCCAGGGAGTATAAACTCAACTTAAGTGATTACTATCTCTGCCTCTGTGAGCACATTAATCTCAATCCTACGGTGGCATGTAGTTCTGGGGTATGAAACCTTGGAAACATATCCAACTCGGTGCTAAATACTACTCCCTTTTTATTTACTACGCTCATCTCATTGGAAAATCCACTTTTAAAAATAATCTCATGGTTTATAATGTAAACCAACTATATATATATATCCGTAATCTGAAATAAACTCTGAAAAGTGGAATCCAAAACTCAACTGGGGATTCGAAGATCAAATACTTTTTATTCAAATCAAAATATCCTAATCTCAGGGTTCTCAAAGCATGAGTTCTTGAAATATAAATGCTCAAATTAGGGTCTAATAACCCATGTCTCAAACTCATGAAATTTCATAATAAATCATCATGCTCAATAGGTTTTCTTGAAAGCACTTCAACCATATCAAAATACTAAAATCAAGAATCACAAATATATGCTTAAACTCAATCAAAAATCCGAAATCAATATCTCATAACATACTCGTGGTATTCAAAATCATAAAGAAGCATTCTTTAACTCAAAACAAATGCGAAGTTTTGTAATTCAATAATATCATGCTCAAAATCATCAATAAGATACTTTTGGGTATAAACCCAATCTCAAACATAAGAAATTTGCTTAAAAACATAATTTTGGGCACAAGGACAAAATGATTGTCCTTGTTGAAACCCCACATATCTTAGATGATGAACTAAATGAATAAGTTTGCTTTTTGAGATGCTATTTGTACTCTTGAATGAAGATTCTTGATGCTCTTGGTCTAGGAATCTTAAATCTTAAAACGATTTGGAAAAAGGATGGTGGAATCTTGAGTTTCTTGGATATGAATGTTGAAACCTAGGGTTTTGGATGAGAGTAATTTTGATGAAACTTAGCACATAATGCTTCTAAAAGGCTTTAATCATGTGTTTGGATGGATTGGGGGTTGGGGAAAAGTCCAAAATATCCTCCTTTTAACTCCTAAATGAAACCGAAAAAATGATAAAAAATCCCGATTTGCTAGGCCACCGTGATGCACCACTATCGAGGTGGATCACTGGAAAAAGTACGAGTGAGAACTGGGCTCACTCCATGATGCGCCACCATCACTATGCCCTGTAGTTTTGTTATTTTGGACATTGGCGCAACGCGCCAACATTGAGCCGGGCCACTGAAAATTGATGAATGGGAAATTTTCCCTCTCCGCGATGTGCCCATATTGTGGAGGTCCACTAAAAAGTGATAATTGGGAATTAACACTGCTCCGCGACGCGCTAAGGGTCCAAATGACGGTGCTTTGCGACTGAAACTTAAAATCTCCATAACTTCTTACTCAGTTATCGAATTTAAGAGAATCTTATATCGTTAGAAAGCTTATTCAATTTCCTAAGTCATGAAAAATTCAAATCTAAGGAGTTCCATATGAAATAATTATCATTCATTCTAGAAGCTAATCTTTGACATTTTCGGGATGAGTTTAAGCTAGGAAAATTGCAGGGTATTACATTAAAATAACGTGTGTCCTATTATAATTGGATACTTAACATTAAAATAAGGTGTTAAAGTTATTCTATTTATATTTTGGAGAAACGTAGTATGCACATCTATATCAATAAACGTGCCCTTTAGTTGACCTAGTTTGAAAAATCAAATGAACCAGCAGATCTAAAACAAGAATTATTGAATCACTATCTGTTGGAACAATATAAGAAATTGATCAACTATACAAGTAGGCAATAGTAATGATTTTACACAAAGTCAAACAATTAATTTAGTAGTAGTATATTGCAACTTTTGAGTCTTTGATGATTGAAGCTACAGTATAAAATAATAAACGAGGCAAATTTACGGACTACTTGAGTAATGGAAGAATGACAATTAGATCCTTTAGTGGTAATACTTTGTGAATTGAGTATTGGATAGTATGATTGTAAAATCAAAGTTTGAGTGCCCATTTCAGATATAATCTCATAATTACTGGATAATATGATTTTTGCTTTTGCTTTTATTACAGTATAATGATGATATATGATGTAATCATATCTAGTGTATGTGTCACATTTTATTTTCTTTGAGAGAAATCCTTAAAATTTCTTTCATTTTGTGCAAATTATTGAATGTGTTGTATTTTGTTTTCCTATATACTAAGTCACAATGAAGCTGCTGAAGCAGACAACTCATGCCTACATGCCTGCTTCAACTGCTTTAATCGTAATTTTACTATATTATTCCTAAATTATCATTATTTCTCCTATATATTGGTTCAAAATATTTAATAATAGTTTCCATTTTAATTATTTATTTTGCTTTTCTTTTTAATTCACTATATACTTAAAAATTACATAAAAAATATTATAAATTACAATAATTTAAAATATTCTTATATCGGTAAATTTTGTACTTTATTTTTAATTTATTATTATATTTAAAAATTACAATAAAAGTATTATAAATCATAATAGTTAACAACTTAAAATATTCTTATATGAATTTCATTGATCTAAATAAAATATATAAAATAATATTTGTATATGTAAGAATTTATTAACTAAACGGATGAAGAATCTCAATTATAAAAGATAGAACTATACATATCTTATAATTTTTGAGTATCAATATTGGGCCTGTGCGTAGCACAGACAAAACCAACTAGTTCTTTTACGTGTAACACAACCTTATAAGGTTTAGTTGAAAGGTTCACTTGGGATTCTTTGTTAAATAGACCTTTTAAGTCTATTTTTTTAATTAAATGGACCATAATTTTTTTTATTTTGTAAGATGACACATTTTCAAGACAGATCTATTATCTGTCCGACAGATACAAAGACAAATTGATTATCAATCCGACAGATCTGTTATTTGTCCGACAGATATATAGACAGATCAATTATCAATCCTATAGATTAATGATCTGTCCGACAAATGAAAAAATTAAAGTAGGACATTTTGCTAATTGAAAACATAGAGAGGGTCGGACATTTTGCTAATTGGAAACTTAAAGAGGCTTAATAGCCAAATTTTCTTGGTTCACTCCTATTTACTTGGATCTTAAAGAATATAAAGAAAATTGATAGTAACATTTCTTCTTGAGAAAAGACATCAAAACCCCTCAGAACTTGTCCTCTCAACTTACTTTAGTACTTAAACTTAAGTTTCATTTATTTTCCTCCTTAACATATTTAAAGTGTATTAATTTCACCCCTAACGATATAATACCACTCTCATACTAGAGAGTATATTACACTTGCCTACACATCAGCGCCACATCACTGCCACGTCGTTGTCACGTCATAAATTATCTAAAAAGTGTTATATATATAACACTTTTTAAATTAAAAAAATAGCCATGGAGCTTAGATTTTCTGGCAAATTTCCGCCAAAAAACTCCATCTTTACCGATCAAATCTATATGCATATAAATTTTTCAGTGATTTTTTGCCGTAAAACTCCAACTTTACCAATCAAATCTTTAATTTCTTCACCCAAAATTCATCCCCCACTACCCACCTCATCAAAACAAACTCCGAAAACCTTCTCAACCCCAAATTAGAACCCCCTCAAGCTATTTGAAAAATCAACCAAAAACGCAGTAGCTAGCATAAGCATATGAAGATAAGAAAATAACAAAAAACAACAACACAGTAGCATCACCATGTCCCCATTCAAAATCATTCATTCCGACATATTCCAGGAAAATTCATCAAAAAATGATTAAAATAAACCCACAAAAAAATATACGCACAAAATTAACACCACTGCTAGCATTAACACCATCACCATTAACATCACCGGTAATAATTTCTCTTCAATTTTAATTTTATTTTAAATTTTCAAAGCCACAAAGATAACTTTTTATTTGGAAATCCAATTTCATTCTTTTTATTTGAAGGTAGGGATGAAGGATTTGGCAATTCAAGTAGAAGAAATTGGGGATTTGAGGAGGGGGGGCAGATGGTGGTGAAAATTATAATTGAAGGAGGAGTGGGGGGTTGGCGGGTTTGGGGAGGATAAATGTAACACCCCGTACTTAATTACGTGTATTAGCCATGGTTATATGTGTTGGAGTATATGTATTGATCATAAGTTAGGTATATATGAGTTTAAGTATGAGTATTGATTATTTTGAGATGGTTTCAAGTGTATAGTTGGATTATATGTGTATAGGAATCGACTTTATTTATACCAGAATTTGCCCGTCGATGGTTCCATACAAAGGTTATTGAATAAGCTTTCCAACGATATAAAGATTTCCAAAAACGGATAAGTTTCGGATATAATCGAGCACGTTCGAAACTATAAAACGGTGGCCGGGATATGTGAACAGTAAATGTGCAGGAAGATTTCCTACACACAAACTACTGAGGCCTGCCAGTTTTTTGGGTCAACTTTGAACGATCATAACTCCCTCAATATAATTAACTGGGAGAGTTGCGACCTATCAAAAGAAATATCTTTGAGTCCTCTTTCCAATGTAATTGGTTTCCAAATCCAACATCTGAGTAAAGAGTTATACTCGTTTTACTTCAGCCTCTCAAAATAGATTTTTAGGGTCAACTTCAAACGATCATAACTACTTATACAGGACGAACTGGGTGACCTACTTTATATGAAATGAAATCCCTTTGAATTATCTATCCAACGATACCAGTTTCACCCAAATCCGATATCGGAGCAAAGAGTTATGGCCGATTTAATTTAGCCTATCAAAATAGTCCACCATGGACAGATTCAGATTTACTTAAAATTTTAAGGGCAATATGGTCATTTTCCATCACCTCATGGACGAAAATTTGTCATTATATACATATACTTAGCCTCATATCCATCATTTTTATCCAAATTATTAAAGAATAAGGAAACCCTAGCCTAAGTTCAACTCCAATTATCTTGTGATTGAACCGTAGAAAGTCCAAATTGATTCCGTAGTTGTGTTCACCGTCTCAAGGGCTTTGAGAAGCACCCCTTATTTGTGCCAACAGGACTTCGAAATCAAAAGGGCCATTTTATGGTAAGGATGTAAATTATGTTGGTGTAATTTATATGGATATGTATATATATGCATGTGAGTATAAGAAGTATGTTATTTGATTGTTGTTGAAAGATGATTGGAAATGATGTTGGATTATTCTTGTGCATGGTTGGATTATGTTGAATTGTGAAGGGATTTGGTGTGATGATGTGGTGTTGAAATGATGATTATATATATATATACACACATAAACCTATTATTCAAGTTGGTTTTTGGAATGTTTTGCAAATATTGGTTGTATGAAATTATGGAAGAGAATTGTGGTGTTGGGTTGCTAATCCTAGATGCCAAACATTTCATTGTAGATAAGTGATTTTTACAGGCAAGAAGTTGTGTTGAATTGGTATTCGAATCTACAACGAGGTATGTAAAGCATACTCTAACAATGTTCTTTGGCATGAAAACACCAATGTTCCATCAAGTAAGATTCCGAGGTTGTCTGAAAACATGTATTGTTCTACATTACCAACGAAGTTGTTTCCATTCTATAAAGTGTCAAATGTTTCATTGATATACCAAAAGGCTCCTATTTCATTGTTGTGATATTGATGATTCTGAAACACATTGTTGATGTACGAATGAGTCCTTATTACATCGTTATTGTATAGAAGGTCTATTACTTGATTCCTATTGATGTATGGTTGTTCCAAAGGTACTATATTGGCATGAACACTAATGTAATAATCTCAAAAGATTTTGAACTAAGTTATTGGAAAGATCTCTTATGCGTGTTACTTGATATACGTGTGGGTGGTATCCCAGGGGCATAAGCCTAGCATGGGTCGATTCCTATTTATGTGTTTATGGGTGGTATACTAGGGGCATAAGCCTACCATGGGTCGATCCCAGTTGATATGTACTGGGGCAGCCTAATGGTCACAGTACGATACAGTATTGATTATTGTTAGGTGGTTGGAGGTTTGGGAGGAGGAGGTAATGACGATTGATAATTGTAAAGAATGAAATGAACGAATGTACACCGTTCCACAAATGTGTTTGAATTCAAGAACCCAATTTAGATTAATGATAATGTGCATGATCCTAAAAGTGTTTATGAAGTGTGGTTCACTTCTATTATGATTTATTCACTTGCGTCTGATTTTCTCGATCCCCCATATCACATATGATTATTTACAGCTTTACATACTCAATACATATTTCGTACTGACGTACCTCACGGGGGACCTGCATTTCATGCTGCAGGCACAAGTGCTTCAGCTCACTCACAACATAGATAGGAGCCAGGTCATACAGCTATTGTTGGTGAGCTCCAGTTTGCTTCGGAGCTTTCCGAGTCGGTTCCTTATGTTTTGTCATTGTACAGGAGTCGTGTGTGGGCGGGGGTTTGTCCCGACCCTAGTTATGTCATGTATATTCTAGAGGCTTTGTAGACATAAGGAAGGATAAAGTCATGGGAGTTTATATAGTGATGTTATATTTGTATATGTGGTGGCCCCGACGGCCAAGTATTATATATATATATATATATATTTGTGGATGTTGTACTGATACAGGTAATTAGACCCTTCTATATGCAACGAAGTGCTGTCCAAATTTTTGGTGACATATAAGTGAAAGTACAGGTATTTGAACGGGTTCTCCCGGGCCTTCTCGGCTTCGGGTGCCAGTCCGGCCCGATGGGATTTTGGGGAATGACAAATGTGGTATCAGAGCGGTTCGTCCTAGTGAGTCTACAAAGCCGTGTCTATGTAGAGTCTTGTTTATCAGTGTGTTGTGCTCCACATCTATAAACAGGAGGCTATGGATATTTAGGAATTGTTTCTTTTCTTCATGTCTTAGATCGTGCGATAGAGCTTATATTGTATATGAAGTCATAGTTGACCACTGAATCAGTTTGTTTCTCTTATTATAGTAATGATGCCAGTTACCATAAGCAAGAATACCGGTAAGCAAGATGTGGCTGCCGTAGAGGGGACTAGTAAGTCACCCACTATACCAGCTAATCAAAGTGAGGCTCCAGCTGAGCATGCATCAGAAACTTCCCCCAGTCCGTAAGAAATAAGGGGGAGGAGAACTATATCCCCAGAGTCGCCTATTAATGCTGTTGATCAAGATCTTAGAAATGCAGTGCAACTTTTGACTCGTATAGTTGCTGCGAAAGTCGAAGGGCAAGCTATTCCTGCCGCGGGTTTTAGCGGTACTGATAGGGCGGCTAGTCTTCGGACGCAAGATTTTCTTAAGATGGATCCGCCTACTTTTACTGGATCCGATATTAATGAAGATCCGCAGGACTTTATTTATCAGATCCAAAGAGCCCTAGAGGTGATGCATGTATCGGGCAGAGAGACAGTGGAGTTAGTCGCGTATAGATTCAAAGGTGAGGCTATATATTGGTATGAAGACTGGAAACGGTCAAGGGGCATTGATGCACCCCCAGCTACTTGGAAAGAGTTCAAAGAGGCATTTATTGATCATTATCTTCCATATGAGACTCGTCAGGCCCGTGTGGATCAGTTCTTAAATCTTCGACAGGGTCATACAAGTGTGAGGAAGTATAGTCTTCGATTTAATTCTTTGTCCAGATATGCTCCTAATGTTATAGCTACTATGGATGATAGAGTTCATCGGTATGTGAATGGATTGGATCCGTATTTGGTTAGGGATTGTACTATTGCTGCACTGAATAAAGACATGGATATAGCTAGGATTCAAGCATTTGCACAGAAAATGAAAGATCAGAGGCAAAGAAAAAGAACACAGGAATTTAAAAGCGGATCTTCTAAGAGGGCCAGATCTACAGGGCAGTTTATGGCGCCACAGGGAGGTTTTAGACCTCAATTTTATGCTAGCTTATTTTCTTATTCTGCAGCTAGTGCTCCACCACAACATCAGGGGTTCAGAGGTAGCCAATTTGGGCAAAGAAATGAGGGTCATAGTTCGCGATCTGTGGGTTATCATGGGCAAGGGAATATGAGCCAATCGAGACCTCCTCGAGAGCCATGCAATAAATGTGGAAGGCATCATATGGGCGTATGTCGAATGGGAACAAATGTTTGTTTTTGGTGCGGTATGACGGGGCATATGATGAGAGAATGCCCACGAAGGGGCGCAGGTGGCGTAGCACGACCTTCGAGATCAACTGTTGCATCATCATCACCGGTATCTTATTCTGGTAGGGGCGCACGACCTGCGGGTCACGCTAGAAATGAAAAAAGAGTCGCCAGCTCCAGCGGGACTCAGAATCGCACTTATTCTTTAGCGGATCGACAGAATCTAGAGGCTTCCCCAGATGTGGTTACGGGTACGTTGTCCATATTTTCATTTGATGTATATGCTCTAATTGATCCCGGTTCTACATTATCATATGTTACTCCTTTGGTTGCTGGAAAGTTCAAAAGAATCCCCGAATTGTTAGATAAGCCGTTGGAAGTGTCTACCCCAGTTGGGGAATCTATTATTGCTAGAAGAGTTTATAAAGATTGTGTAGTAACTGTGTGTGGTCGAGACACGATGGCCAATCTCGTAGAACTAGAAATGGTAGATTTTGATGTTATAATGGGTATGGATTGGTTGGCGTCTTGTTATGCCAAAATTGACTGTTGTACAAAAAAGATGTATTTACATTTTCCTAATGAAGCAGTTATTGAATGGCAAGGTAAGATTTGCGCACCAAGAGGTAGAATTATTTCTTATTTCAAAGCGAGAAAAATGATTTCCAAGGGCTACATATGTCATTTAGTTAGAGTAAAGGATACGAAATTGAAATCACCAGATCTTCACACGGTACCAATGGTAAATGAATTTCCTGATGTATTCCCTGAAGATCTTCTAGGTTTGCCTCCTGAACGAGAAGTAGAGTTTGGTATTGATGTAATACCAGGCACCCAACCAATCTCCATTCCTCCGTATAGAATGGCCCCAGCAGAATTACGAGAATTGAAAGAGCAATTGAAAGATTTGCTAGAGAAGGGGTTCATAAGGCCTAGTATATCCCTCTGGGGAGCACCAGTGTTATTTGTGCGCAAAAAGGATGGCTCGCTGAGGATGTGTATTGATTATCCACAATTAAATAAGGTGACTATTAAGAATAAATATCCTCTCCCAAGAATTGATGATTTATTTGATCAGTTATAGGGCGCCAAGTGCTTTTCTAAGATTGATTTGAGGTCAGGTTACCACCAAGTGAGGGTCAAAGAGAAGGATATACCCAAGACAGCTTTCCGAACACGGTATGGTCATTACGAGTTTCTAGTTATGTTATTCGGGCTAACAAATGCACCCGCAGCTTTTATGGATTTAATGAATAAGGTGTTTAAGCCATTCCTGGATGTATTTGTGATAGTTTTTATAGATGATATACTTGTTTATTCTAGATCAGAAGAGGACCATGACAATCACTTACGAAAGGCATTGCAGACTCTTCATGATTGTAAGCTTTATGCAAAGTTCTCTAAATGTGAGTTTTGGTTAAAGTTGGTGGCATTTTTGGGTCATATTGTATCTAGTGAAGGGATAAAGGTTGATGCTCAAAAGATAGAAGCTGTGAAGAACTGGCCAAGACCCACAACGCCTACGGAGATTCGTAGTTTTCTCAGGTTGGCCGGTTATTATAGAAGGTTTGTTAAAGACTTTTCTTCCATTTCAGCACCCTTAACCAAGCTAACCCATAAAGTATCCAAATTCCAATGGAATGATGCATGTGAGAAGAGTTTTCAAGATTTAAAGAACAAGTTGATTTCTACACCCGTGTTGGTACTTCCAAAAGGCACCGAAGGGTATACAGTGTATTGTGATGCTTCTAGAATTGGTTTAGGATATGTATTGATGCAGCATGGTAAGGTAATAGCATATGCTTCTAGACAATTGCTTCCACATGAGAAAAATTATCCTACACACGATCTTGAGCTGGCAGCAGTTATTTTTGCTTTAAAGATATGGCGCCACTACTTATATGGGGTTCATGTTGATATATATACTGACCATAAGAGCTTGCAATATATTTTTAATCAGAAGGATCTAAATTTAAGGTAGCGGAGATGGCTTGAACTATTAAAGGACTATGATGTTGATATCTTGTACCATCCAGGGAAAGCAAATGTGGTAGCTGATGCGTTAAGTCGTAAGGCTATGATGGTGCCTATAGAAAGACAAGGGATGATTAAAGATCTTCATCAATTAGCTAGTCTAGGAGTTCGTCTTCTTGAAACTCCGGACAAAGAGCTTATCGTACATAATGCTGCGGAATCTTCATTAGTAGCTGAAGTGAAAGAGAAGCAATATGTAGATCCTATTTTATTACAGCTTAAGGAGAACATTCAGAGTAGTGCGACCAAGGCATTTGAGCTTACACGAGAAGGAGTACTTCTGTGCCAAAACCGATTGTGTGTGCCAGATATAGACGGGCTAAGAAAGAAGATTATGACAGAGTCACATTTTTCAAGGTATTCCATTCATCCAGGATCAACCAAAATGTATCAAGATTTGAAAGATATGTATTGGTGGAATGACATGAAGAAGAGCATTGCCGAATTTGTAGCTGAATGTCCAAATTGTCAAAGAGTTAAAGTTGAGCGCCAAAAATCCGGAGGCTACATGCAATACATAGATCTTCCAATTTTGAAGTGGGACATGATCAACATGGATTTTGTTACAGGTTTTCCTCGTACAACTCGAAAATTTGATTCTATATGGGTGATTATGGATAGGCTTACTAAATCCGCATATTTCTTACCCATTAAGACCACTTACACAGTTGAAGAATATTCGAAGATGTATGTTAAAGAAATAATCCGATTACATGGAGTGCCAACTTCTATTATATCGGATCGGGGAACTCAATTTACTGTAAACTTTTGGAAGTCTTTCCAACGGAGTTTGGGAACACAAGTGAATCTGAGTACAACTTTTCACCCTCAGACGGATGGACAAGCAGAGCGCACCATTCAAACACTTGAAGATATGCTACGAGCATGTGTTATAGATTTTAAAGGCAGCTGGGATGATCATTTACCTCTTATTGAGTTTGCCTACAATAATAGCTATCATTCAAGTATCAAAATGGCACCATATGAAGCTTCATATGGGAGGAAGTGTAGGTCACCAATAGGATGGTTCGAAGCGGATGAAACTCTTATATTCGGACCGGATCTTGTGTATCAAGCCATAGAAAAAGTCAAGGTGATTCAGCAACGGTTGAAGACAGCCCAGAGTCGACACAAGTCATATGCGGATAGTAGAAGAAGAGGGCTAGAGTTTTCGTTAGGCGATTGGGTATTTTTGAAGGTCTCGCCAATAAAAGGGGTGATGAGATTTGGCAAGAAAGGAAAGTTGAGTCCACGATATATAGGCCCGTATAAGATTATTCGAAGATGTGGGCAAGTTGCTTATGAATTAGAGCTACCCCAGGAACTCTCATCAGTGCATCCAGTATTTCATGTACCGATGCTTCGAAAGTGCATCGGAGATCCGTCCCTTATTACTTCTACTGAAGATGTGCAAGTAATAGAAGATCTTACCTATAAGGAGATGCCTATTGCTATATTAGATCGTCAAGTTAAGAAGATGAGAAATAAAGAAGTAGCATCGGTGAAAGTACTTTGCAGAAATCAACAAAGGGAAGAGATTACATGGGAAGCTGAGGAAGCAATGAAATCTAAGTACCCTCATTTGTTTAAAGATGAAGAGAAAGTTCAAGAAACGGAGTTAGAACATTAACAAGTAAGTTTTTGTTTATATATGCATAGTATTTATGTGATGATGTGAATGTTAATGGTGGACTTGAACTTGTTTTGGTTGAATAACTACGCTAACATTCGAGGACGAATGTCCTTAAGGGGGGAAGGATATGACAACCCGTACTTAATTACGTGCATTAGCCATGGTTATATGTGTTAGAGTATATGTATTGATCATAAGTTATGTATATATGAGTTTAAGTATGAGTATTGATTATTTTGAGATGGTTTCAAGTGTATAGTTGGATTATATGTGTATAAGAATCGGCTTTATTTATACCAGAATTTGCCCGTCGATGGTTCCATACGAAGGTTATTGAATAAGCTTTCCAACGATATAAAGATTTCCAAAAACAGATAAGTTTCGGATATAATCGAGCATGTTCGAAACTATAAAACGGTGGCCGGGATATGTGAACAGTAAATGTGCAGGAAGATTTCCTGCACACAAACTACTGAGGCCTGCCAGTTTTTTGGGTCAACTTTGAACGATCATAACTCCCTCAATATAATTAACTGGGAGAGCTGCGACCTATCAAAAGAAATATCTTTGAGTCCTCTTTCCGATGCAATTGGTTTCCAAATCCAACATCTGAGTAAGGAGTTATACTCGTTTTACTTCAGCCTCTCAAAACAGATTTTTAGGGTCAACTTCAAACGATCATAACTACTTATACAGGACGAACTGGGTGGCCTACTTTATATGAAATGAAATCCCTTTGAATTATCTATCCAACGATACCAGTTTCACCCAAATCCGATATCGGAGCAAAGAGTTATGGCCGATTTAATTTAGCCTATCAAAATAGTCCACCATGGACAGATTCAGATTTACTTAAAATTTTAAGGGCAATATGGTCATTTTCCATCACCTTATGGACGAAAATTTGTCATTATATACATATACTTAGCCTCATATCCATCATTTTTATCCAAATTATTAAAGAATAAGGAAACCCTAGCCTAAGTTCAACTCCAATTATCTTGTGATTGAACCGTAGAAAGTCCAAATTGATTTCGTAGTTGTGTTCACCGTCTCAAGGGCTTCGAGAAGCACCCCTTATTTGTGCCAACAGGACTTCGAAATCAAAAGGGCCATTTTATGGTAAGGATGTAAATTATGTTGGTGTTATTTATATGGATATGTATATATATGCATATGAGCATAAGAAGTATGTTATTTAATTATTGTTGAAAGATGATTGGAAATGATGTTGGATTATTCTTGTGCATGGTTGGATTATGTTGAATTATGAAGGGATTTGGTGTGATGATGTGGTGTTGAAATGATGATTATATATATATATACACACATAAACCTATTGTTCAAGTTGGTTTTTGGAATGTTTTGCAAATATTGGTTGTATGGAATTATGGAAGAGAATTATGGTGTTGGGTTGCTAATCCTAGATGCCAAACATTTCATTGTAGATAAGTGATTTTTAAAGGCAAGAAGTTGTGTTGAATTGGTATCCGAATCTACAACGAGGTATGTAAAGCATACTCTAACAATGTTCTTTGGCTTGAAAACACCAATGTTCCATCAAGTAAGATTCCGAGGTTGTCTGAAAACATGTATTGTTCTACATTACCAACGAAGTTGTTTCCATTCTATAAAGTGTCAAATGTTTCATTGATATACCAAAAGGCTCCTATTTCATTGTTGTGATATTGATGATTCTGAAACACATTGTTGATGTACGAATGAGTCCTTATTACATCGTTATTGTATAGAAGGTCTATTACTTGATTCCTATTGATGTATGGTTGTTCCAAAGGTACTATATTGGCATGAACACTAATTTAATAATCTCAAAAGCTTTTGAACTAAGTTATTGGAAAGATCTCTTATGCGTGTTACTTGATATACGTGTGGGTGGTATCCCAGGGGCATAAGCCTAGCATGGGTCGATCCCTATTTATGTGTTTATGGGTGGTATACCAGGGGCATAAGCCTAGCATGGGTCGATCCTAGTTGATATGTACTGGGGCAGCCTAATGGTCACAGTACGATACAATATTGATTATTGTTAGGTGGTTGGAGGTTTGGGAGGAAGAGGTAATAACGATTGATAATTGTAAAGAATGAAATGAACGAATGTACACCGTTCCACAAATGTGTTTGAATTCAAGAACCCAATTTAAATTAATGATAATGTGCATGATCCTAAAAGTGTTTATGAAGTGTGGTTCACTTCTATTATGATTTATTCACTTGCGTCTGATTTTCTTGATCCCCCATATCACATATGATTATTTACAGCTTTACATACTCAATACATATTTCGTACTGACGTCCCTCACGAGGGACCTGCATTTCATGCTGCAGGCACAAGTGCTTCAGCTCACTCACAACATAGATAGGAGCCAGGTCATACAGCTATTGTTGGTGAGCTCCAGTTTGCTTCGGAGCTTTCCGAGTCGGTTCCTTATGTTTTGTCATTGTACAGGAGTCGTGTGTGGGCGGGGGTTTGTCCCGACCCTAGTTATGTCATGTATATCCTAGAGGCTTTGTAGACATAAGGAAGGGTAAAGTCATGGGAGTTTATATAGTGATGTTATATTTGTATATGTGGTGGCCCCGACGGCCAAGTATTATATATATATATATATATATATATTTGTGCGTGTTGTACTGATACAGGTAATTAGACCCTTCTATATGCAATGAAGTGCTGTCCAAATTTTTGGTGACATATAAGTGAAAGTACAGGTATTTGAACGGGTTCTCCCGGGCCTTCTCGGCTTCGGGTGCCAGTCCAGCCCGATGAGATTTTAGGGCGTGACAATAAATCAGGGTGGGGCTGGGATGGGGGTTAGAGGGGAGGGGGCTGGTGGTGGTGAAATTGGTGGTTGAAGGAGGAGGGGGCTGATAGTGGGAGAAAAAGTTATGGTGGGGGTGGGATAAGGGTAGGGAGAAGAAAAAATGAATTTTTTTCTTATATATATATATATATATATATATATATATATATAAATATATATATATATATAGTTTTTTTAAAAAATAATATTCACACATTTTTTTCTTTTTTATTAATTCCATGCTAGCTTGAGAGGTGAAATTAATACACTTTAAAGATGTTAAAAGGGGTAAATAAATAAAAGTTAAGTTTAAGTGCTAAAGTAAGTTTGCGGACAAGTTCGAGGGGGAGGGGGGATGATGTCTTTTCTCTTTCTTCTTTCTATTATCACTTTTATTCCATTTTGTGAAACACAACCGAACTAGTGTCCACATTTATTTTTTCTTGTTTTCTTTTTAGTTTCCTCCTTTTAATATATTTTCACATTAATCTATTTCATACTTATTTTCCTTGTCTCTATTTATCTGATGTCACATTTTGGAAATATTATTGTGTATCCTTTTCAACATTTTATTTGTTTTGGTGCTATATATAGTGAAGTAACTTTGCTCTTTGGTAGTACCACACACATACAAATTAATCTAGTGTCCAAATTCCCTTGAAACATTCTACTTCCAGTCTGTTCTAGTAACTGAATGGAGAAACACATTTTCTTACTGATACTTCTCTTTCTAGTTCAATTTTCTATATGAATTGCTTCCTCCAATATGACTGACCACGAAGCTCTACTAGCTTTCCGAAATCTTATTATAAATCCTAGCCACTTTTTGGCCAATAAGTAGATAAAAAATATTTTTTTTCTCTTGGTTTGGTGTCACTTACAGTCTAAAAAGGCAAAGGGTTTGGCCTTGTCTCTTCCTAATTTGCAACTTCAAGGCATAATTTCACAGTCATTGGCAAATTTTTCCTTTCTCAGAGACCTCAATATCGAGAACAACTTATTCCATGGCTGCACCCCTTATGAACTTGGCCACTTTCTTGGCTTGTGAGTGATTTATATTCAAAACAATCTACTCAAATGAAGTATTCCAACAAGTCTATTTGGACACCAGAGAGTTCAAGTAGTTTCATTGGATTTCAATGTAACGACCCTCCATTTCTTGTGTTTCATGCTTTTTCTATGTTTAGAACCTTTCAATAGCTATCTCAAGTAATTTATAAATTACTGGGACTGACATATATGTTATTGGTCAGTTTATTTGATTTTTAGAGTCAATTTTTTATTTTGGAGTGTTTGCTATCAAGAAAAGGATATTGGGCTTGAACTTCATGTAAACAGCCTCAGATACCAATTCTGATAGTTTTGCTAGCTCCAAAATATGAATTTTAGGCTAAAGGAGCCTTTGATTTGGGTTCTAAGGCTTTCGAACTCATTTTGGGGTATTGGATGGATTTTGGTTAAAACATCCCTTTAGGTATGTGGCCCACTTTTGATAGAAATGATCTCGGATGGAAATTTTAGTGATGCCTTGACGATCAAAATGTCAAATTTGGTAGGGTAGCTTAGTTTTTACGTTTACATGGTTCTGAACAAATCTTAAGGGCCTGATCAGGAACTTGGCAACTTTGCCAATTGCTGGTGCCTGTTGTATCTGGTGTAGCCGCTTTAGATATTTAGCACCGGTTTAGCGCCAACCTCTCTAGTAGAGGCCAACCTTAAGGCTAGGCTGCTTGTATGGTCATTTCACTACTGAAGTGGACATCGATGATACCTCTTTATATATTTCATTTCTCTCAATTTTGACTCATTTATTACTAGTCCAAACACCATTAAAACCCTAGAAAGCTTAGAAAATTATGGAGATTAATTATTGGGTGTTAGATGTTAGTTGAAGACTTCGTTGCAATCATTTCCCTATCATTTTTTTTGTACGTTTTTGCTAATTTTTTGGTTTAACCTTCATTTCCTAGATTATTATTATGGTTGATTTAGGTCTATTTGTGCTTGGATTCCACCATTTTATGGGTAAATGATCTTTGAGCTTAGAGGGACGTGTAGATTATTATTGTTGTTGATTTAGTATGATTTTTGACCCAAAGCATTTATACGCATTATGGATATTGATGTTCTCATCTTAATACATAGATTATTAATTTAATAGCGTGGCAGTATTCACAGGTTTTTCGGAAGGGAAAAGCTCCAGAGTAGAGGACTTAACGAGCTTTCGGTGACATCCAGGTGGACTAGGCTTACTTTTCTTCTAGGCTGAGCTTTATTATAATATTAGTGTAGTATTATTCTAGATATAGATGGGTATTTATGACTCGATTGATGATTCAGTATTCATTAGTTAAGTAAGCCAATTTGTGCCTTTTGGATAGAATTACCCCAACCTTTCTTCATATTGATTTTATTGATACCTTAGGACATGTTTGGACTTAATTGGTACCTTGGGATAGATTGTAAAGCCTTAGTCTAGGTTTTAGTTGGTTCTTGATCTAGTATGGATTTTTGGGACTCGTATCGCGCCCTATAGACCCTTTCTTTAGGTGCCTAAATTAGCTCTTTGTAGACCTAAAGTCCTTTGTTTGTCACCTTAGACTAAATCTTGAGCCCTAGGATGACTTAATTTAGTGAATTCTAGTTAACCTATATATCTGGAGTAGAATAGTGCTTGACCTATAAAACCTTATCCTTTGATCTACATGAGTAAATTCCCCATCATTTCTTGATTTGATTAATTGATTGGAGGTTTAGTACTAAATAGACTTAAGAGAACTATAATCTTGGATTGACACTTTTTAGCTTACTCTTTATTTCTGGTTCAAGTCTGGCAGTTATGATTTATTCGTGGTATTTGTATCATGGTCTTATTCTTTAGTTTCGATGTACGTCTGGCATTTATGATTTATACGTGACATTCTCTATCGTGATATGTTCTTTTTACCCAATTCAAGTACGACATTTATGTTTATGGAGGAGTTTTAGGAACTTTTTAACCATTGTCACCTTATGTTATTATTATAGATAAATCCATTCTTACTCTGTGTCCATCAGACTTATAGGGGCTCAGTTGGATTATTTTCTTTCTTGTTTACACCTTCTGGAATGATAAGGGCACAATTAGGTTATAGATAAACTGTAATTTACTTTTTAATTACTTATTCTGCATATTTATAATAATCACTTAATTTAAAGTACTACGTTCGTTGATGCCCCTTATCTCTAACTTTGTTTTACATTTATCACGACCCGAGGCTATTTCCTAGTCGTAACACGATGCTTAAGGCCACAAGAGAGCCTAAGATAACCCATGATTTAGTACCTACTATGAGCGCTAAATAAGATAATAATAAAATATCATATGTGGAAGCTAAACTGATGAAAACTCTGATAAGATATAATATTCAATGTGTCTGAATATCTGATACAAATTGAAAACAAGTCTTACTATCTGAAAACCTCTAAAACATAAGGATTTGATGGGACAAACCCCCAACTAACTCCATCTGACTAATATATAAGAAATACTGAAAGTAACTATGGATAACTTATCCTCAAAGGATGATGACTCACCACAACTGCTGCTGAGTGGAACACGAACTATCTAAGTACGGTCGAGCAACTAGGCATCCAAACTTATATTGTAAAATCAATATAGTGCAAAAGAGAGTACGCGACCAGTACTTTGAATGTACTGGTACATGAGATAGGGAATAATTAAAATACATATGGACATTGAGTATGAATGCATAAACATGTAAAATAGATGCAGACAAGGAAAATATGTGCTGAAATAATTTGTAAAACTAAATAACTGATAAATTGAACTTTTGATCATGCAAACTATACTGAATATCATTTGAATACTAAACTGAGACTGTGGGAGCTCACATTCAACTAACATGCCCTAATCTAAGCTAATCGATTCCAACCTATAACCCTAGTTAGCAGGGTGTCTGTACGTTGCCACAAGTACTGACACTAGCTGTGTGGATTCACTACACTAATTTTTTGAAGGAATAAGGAGTCACCCTAGTCTAGTAGGTACCCCTGAGAGAGTATCAATCCTATACAGGCAGGAAAATCTTTCAATAAGTTCTACTAGTGATGAGGTAAATTTAGATCGATCGAGAATTACGGTGGATAATGTTTTTGCATATAATGTCACACTAAATATCACGCAAGACAATGAAGACCTTGAACCTCTATCTGTCAAAGAATGTCAACGAAGAAAAGATTGTCAAAAATGGCAAGAGGCGATTCAATCAGAATTGAAGTCACATGTTAAATAAGAGGTTTTTGGACCTGTAGTCCAAACCCCAGATGGTGTAAAACCAGTCGTTTATAAATGGGTCTTCACACATAATGAAACTAGAGAAATGAAATTGTAAGATATAAGGCACGCCTTGTTGCACAAGGATTCTCTCAAAGACCTGGCATCGACTATGAAGAAATATATTCACCTATTATGGATGCAATATTATTTTGATACCTTATCGGTCTAGCTGTACATGAAAATCTTGAAATTCATCTAATGGATGTGGTTACAACTTATCTTTATGGTTCACTTGATAATGATATTTACATGAGAATCCCAGAAGGATTAAAAATGCCTAAAACATATAGTTAAAAGTCTAGGATATTATATTCGATTAGATTACAAAAATTGTTATACGGTCTAAAACAATCAGGATGTATATGGTATAATCGCCTAAATGAGTACTTGAAAAGCGAAGGTTACGTAAATGATGTCATTTTTCCTTGTATTTTCATTAAGAAAATGACATCAGGATTTGTTATACTTTTTGTTTATGTGGATAATATAAATCTCATTGGGACTCCAGAAGCGGTCTAAAAGGCAATTGACTATCTTAAGAAAGAATTAGAAATGAAAGATCTTGGAAAGAAGAAACTTTGTCTTGGTCTGAAAATTGAACATTTAGCAGACGGGGTCTTCATTCATCAAACTGTCTATACCAAGAAGGTTTTGAAATGATTTTACATGGAAAAAGCATATCCATTAAGTACTCCAATGGTTGTTCGATCAATCGAAGTGAGTAGAGATCTATTTCGACCTCTGAAAGAGGGTTAAAAGATTCTTGGTCCCGAAGTACTATATCTCAGTGCTATTGGTGTACTTATGTACCTCGCTAATTCTATAAGGCTGGATATAATATTTTTTGTTAATTTGTCAGCAAGGTATAGTTCTTCTCCTACGCTAAGACACTGGAACAGATTTAAGCATATATTAAGGTACCTAAAAGGGACTATTAATATGGGTCTGTTTTGTACTAACAAAGCTAGTCCAGATCTTATTGGTCATGCAGATGCAGGTTATTTATCTGAACCACATAAAGCACGATCTCAAATAGGCTATGTGCTTTTATACGGAGGTACTGCAATATTATGGCAATCGACAAAGAAGTCCATTATTTCTATTTCTTCTAATCATGCTGCGCTAATAGCAATACACGAAGCAAGTAGACAATGCATATGACTGAGATTAGTAGTACATTCCATCAAAGAGAGATGCGGCTTGAAGCTCAATATCAAGGTACCCACAGTCATATTTGAAGATAATGCAACATGCATAGCTCAATTAAAAGGAGGCTTTATAAAGGAAGATAGAATGAAGCACATCTCACCAAAGTTCTTCTTCACATATGATCTCCAGAAAAATAGTGATATTGATGTACAACAAATACGTTCCAACGACAATCCATCAGATTTGTTCACCAAATCCTTACCAACTTTAACCTTTAAGAAGATGATATATACGATTAGGATGCGAAGACTGAACCGGTTGAATTGGGATCTTCATCAAGGGGAGTAAGAATACCCGATGTACTCTTTTTTCCTTAACCAAGGTTTTTATCCCATTGAATTTTTTCTGGTAAGGTTTTAATGAGGCAGCACTCAAAATGCATATTCAGATAGATTTTTTCTTACATGGACATCCAAGGGGGAGTGTTATGAACACATGTGGAAGTCCATGTGTCAATAACAAAGCCATGTGGCTTTGTTTCTAATAGGCACAAACATAATCATATCCCACCTCTTTAAGTTGGATAAGATTCCATGCATGTATTTGGCTATAAATAGCCTTGGTCATTTAAGGAAAGTAGATATAGTGAATTGCTAATTTTACTCTCTTTACTTTATATGTTTTACTTTCACTTTTAATTTTATATCAGACTCCTATTTTTTCTATATCACTAGACAAAGTTCTAGCTATCTTTTATTAAAATTAAAAAATAAATAAATATAAACATGGGCAAATACAAGCAAGGGGGATAGATCTTACCTTACTAACCCTAATGAGACTACGAACCTTTACTCTATAATAAACATTCATTCCTCATTGATGTCGTCGTCTTGAATATAAACAAGATTTCTTCTTTCTATTATAAGTTAAACAACTTTTATTACGTTTTGTGAAACACAATCTAAGTAGTGTCAGTTATCAAGGAAAACTAGGCAAATTCTTTTTTCTTTTTGCTACTAATTTTCGTCCTTTTAGGGCCCGTTTGGATAGGCTGAAAAAGTGCCTTTTAAAAAGTTCTTTAAAAGTCGAACTTATTTTAAAAATAAGCAGTTACGTGTTTGGATAAAAGTGCTAAAACTGAAAAAACGTTATTGGTGTGTTTGGTAAACAAATGCTTTTAAGCACTTTTTTTGGTCAAAATATCTGAAATACCCTTAAAGTTGTTAACAATATATAGAGTTGAATATTATTAATTTTTATTTCTAAAATGATTCAAATTAAAATTAATATATATTTTAATATAAATAAAATATTTTCATGAATGACTATTAATTTGTGCGCTAGAAAACCTTTTTTTTGTTAAAAGAGTTTAAATCGTTAAGCAAAATATATGTGTTACTAGTCATTATAATTACATTAATTGATAAATAGTTGGTCACAAATGATACTATTTATTTGATAAAAAGATTCTTAATTAGAAAATATATTACTCGTTCATTGAGTAATGACTATCACTACTAAAACATTAATGAATACGAATATTGTGTCATTAAATATAGATGGATCATTCACTAATCATCCATGAAGTTGTATATCTTCAATGAGTATTCTCCATATATTTTGGTTGGTGAGTTATTTATTTATTAGAGAAATTCCTATGTTATACAATAATAATTGTCCAAATTTAAAAGAACATGTTAAAGAAGGAGAATAATATATAAAAATTCATCTTTCAAAAATTAGAAGTTTCATACAAAAGAAGTACTAATATAGTTAGAGTTAAGTGTGCCATAAATACAAAAAGTGAAAATATTCAATTAATACAAACATTAAGCATTAAAAGCTATTTTGAGGCTACACAAGGTAATTTTGGAATAAGAGAGAATTTTGAGGGACAAAAATATCTTTTAATTGGTTAAAATACAATAGCTTCTAAGCCAAAAAAGATGGAAATTGAAGCTTTTAGTTTTTGGCTTATAAAAAATAAATTTTGATTTTTTTAAAGCAATTTTGAAAATTTTCGAACACTTAAAAAAGTAAAAAAATAGCTTAAAAATTATTTTGACCAAAATATAAGCCAATCCAAACACCCACTTAGTCTGTTTTTACATTAATCTGTTTCGTATTTAATTTCATCCTTCGTATTAATCTGCTTTCACATTTTGGAAATTATCCTCGATCCTCTTCAATATATATATTCCTACTATATTAGAAAGACTCTGATTTCAACGTCTATTTAAGTAGCTATGGGCATTATCGTCTTTTCCTATTTTAAAAACTTGTGTTGTCATTTATTTACCCAAGTAAGTTTTGACGTGTCCATCATAGCTGATGACTCTTCCCTATGATGTCTCTTCCTCTAAACCTAATCTAATGATTTCAGCTATTTTCTTGCTCAAAATTTCAAAAGAGTAGTAGAAGTTCCTTTGCTCGTTCGTTTCGTCTTTTTCTCAGCGATTATTCAACTACATGTACTTTTTTCTGCTTTTGCGTCTTAATATATATATGATTAACTTTGATCTTTGGCAATAACACACACGAATTAACCCACTGACCTAATTCCCTTGATGCAGTCCATTAGTAATAACAAGGAGAATCACATTTTCTTATTGATTCTTCTCTTTCTAACTCAATATCATTTTTTTATTGATTCTTCTCTTTCTAACTCAATATTATTGATTCTTCTCTTTCTAACTCAATATTACTCTCTTTCTACATCACTCGCTTTCTCAAATGAAATAGACCAACAAGCTTTATTACACACATATATATATATATATTCATATACATACATATATACATATACATATATATATATATATATATATAAGTAACTTTGATCTTTGACAATAACACACCCAAATTAACCTAGTGATCAAATTCCCTTGATCCAGTTCGTAGGTAACAAGAAGGAGAATTACATTTTCTTATTGACTTTTCTCTTTCTAACTCAATGTTACACTCTTTCTATATCACTCGCTTCCTCAAATGAAACGGACCAACAAGCTCTATTAATACTCCAAAGTCTCATCACAAATGCTAGTCATTTTTGGCCAATAGATGGACCAAAAATACTTCTTTTTGCACTTGGTTCGGTGTCACTTGCAGTCCAATAACGCAAAGGGTTGGCCTTGACTCTTTCTAATTTGAAGTGACAGTCCAATAACGCAAAGGGTTGTGGCCTTGACTCTTTCTAATTTGAAACTTCAAGGCACAATTTCCCTGTCATTGGCTAATTTATCCTTTCTTAGAGAGGTAAATCTTTGAAACAACTTCCATGGTGGCATCCCTTATGGACTTAGAAACTTGCCTGGCTTGCGAGTGATTGATATTCAAAACAATCAGCTCCACAAAAGTATTCCAACAAGCCTATTTCAACACCAAAGAGTTCAAATCATTTTATTGGCTTACAATAAACTCAATGGTGAAATGTGGAAAGGGCCCTGGTATATACCTGAACTTAGAGTCTTAAATCTCATGAACAATAGCCTCACAGGTATGGTCCCTCCTTCTGTCGAAAATGCTACGATGTTGTTGAACTTCAATTTGTCTGGGAATAGTATCAATGGCAATATTCCGAAGGAGATTAATAATTTGAGCCAACTTTTGCATTTGTATTTGTACAATAATCAATTAACAGGTTCCATTCCCGCAACACTGTTTAATATCTCATCACTACTTGCCATATTTCTGACAAACAATAGCCTTTCCGGTCCTCTCTTGCTTTATGAAGGAAATATTTTTTCAAATCTAGAGTTATTAAGTATATCTAACAACCAAATTTCTGGTTTTCTTCCTTTCAACTTATGCCAACTCACTGAGCTCAATTTTTATCTATTTCTGTCAACAACATAACCGGAGAAATACCCTAAAATATTGGTTGTTTATCCACACTTGAGGAGTTTTAGATTAGTAATACTTCAATAAAAGAGACTATTCCCACTTTATTGGGCAATTTATCCATTCTAAAATATCTTTATTATGGATACAATGGTTTAGTGGGACAAATTCCTAAGGAATTAGGGAAGCTATCAAATTTGAAAAAATTAAGTACTACCCAAAATTTTAACCTTACTGGTCAAATTCCAAAGGCTATTTTCAATATATCTTCTTTGGGAATGATTGATTTCAATTTCAATTACCGTTTAAAATTCCAGCCACTGCAGGTCTTCATCTTCCAATTCCTGAAAGACTTTGCTTGGCACTCAATGATCTGCTTGATGGTGAAGTTCCATTGTTCATAGCAAATGCTTCCAAGCTTGAGCTGTTGTTTCTAAATAATAACTTTCTCACAGGAACTATTCCTACTAATTTGGGAAATCTTCGTGCACTGCGAGAACTGTTCTTATATCATAATCAACTTACCAGTTAGCCAAGAGAGCGTGAGTTGTGATTCTCAAATTTTATAGCAAACTGTGTGATGATGTGATATCTACAAGTGGGTTCCAATCTGGTAAATGTTGTTCTTCCTAATTCTTTTGGGAATCTTTCATCTACTATTCAAAATTTTCATATAGGAGAAGCACGCATCAGTGGCTTCATAGCTACTAGTATTGGCAACATGAAAGGTCTTACAACCCTAAGCTATGCCAATAATTACTTGGTGGGAAGTATTCCTTCTAATATTAGTAAGCTTAAAAAACTCCAAGGGTTGTATCTTACCAACAATAAATTGCACGGACATATTTCACAGGTAGTATGCCATTTATCTAATTTGGTTCAATTAACTATGCAAGTTAATGATCTCTCTGGATTAGTTTCATAATGCTTAGGAAATTTTAGCATGCTACAAAAGCTTTATTTGGCTACTAATAATTTTTCATCAAAATTTCCCTTGAGCCTTTGGAAAATGAGAGGTCTTCTCTTTCTAAACAACAACAACAACAACAAACCCAGTGTATTCCCACATCGTGGGGTCTGGGGGTAAGATGTACGCAGTCCATACCTCTACCTCTAAAGAAGTAGAAGGCTGTTTCTGATAGACCCCCGGCTCGAGACACGAGATACTACAAAAATACATAGTCAAGCATAGAACAAGGTGTCATAACATAAATACGACACCCCTAAGTAATACAACAGAGAAAAGCAAACATATTCGTAATAAAATATGGAACAAGGTATCATAACAAGAATAATACCCCCACCAAGTAATTCCCTACACTAGCGACCCAAACTGGCACTAGCCTTCTGCCCTAATTCGCGTCCTCCAGATCTTCCTATCTAGGGTCATGTCCTCATTGAGCGGTAACTGCTCCATGTCCCGCCTAATCACCTCACCCAGTACTTCTTCGGCCTACCGCTACCCCGCCTAAAACCATCCAAAGCTAGCCTCTCACACCTACGAACCGGGGCATCCATGCCCCTCCTCATCACGTGTCCGAACCATCTCAATCGGACTTTCCGCATCTTATACTCCACTGGAGTCACACCAACTTTCTCCCTGATAGTCTCATTCCGAACTCTATCCCCTCTAGTCAACCCACACATCCAACGCAACATCCGTATTTCTGTCACCTTCATTTTTTGAATGTGGGAGTTCTTAACTGGCCAACACTCCGCTCCATACAACATGGACGGACGGACTACCACCCTGTAGAATTTGCCTTTAAGCTTGGGCGGCACTTTCTTATCACACAACACCCCCGACGCGAGCTTCCATTTCATCCATTCCGCCCTAATACGGTGCGCGACATCCTCGTCAATCTCACCGTCACCCTGAATCACGGACCCGAGATACTTGAAACTATCCCTCTTACATACCTCCTGTGATTCCAACTTCACTACCACCTCATCCTCCAGCCTCACGTCATTAAACTTGCATTCCAAATACTCTGTCTTGCTTTTGCTCAACCTGAACCCTTTAGACTCAAGAGTTTGTCTCCACACCTCTAATTTGTCATTCACACCCCCTCGCGTCTCATCAATCAAAACTACATCATCTGCAAAAAGTATATACTAAGGCACCTTCCCTTGAATACGCCGTGTCAACACATCCATCACCAAAGCAAACAAAAAGGGACTAAGGGTAGATCCCTGATGCAATCCTGTCAAGACAGTGAAATGCTCTGAGTCTCCTCCCGCCGTCCTCATATGAGTTTTCGCTCCATCATACATGTCCTTAATCGCTCTGATATATGCCAGCGGGACTCTACTCACCTCCAAGCATCTCCAAAGCACCTCCCTAGGAACTTTGTCGTATGCCTTCTCCAGGTCGATAAACACCATATACAGGTCCTTCTTCCTTTCCCTATACTGTTCCACCAGCCTCCGTACCAGGTGAATTGCCTCCGTCGTCGAGCGGCCAGGCATAAATCCAAACTGGTTTTCTGAAATAGACACTATCCGTCTCAGCCTCACTTCGACCACTCTCTTCCAAATCTTCATAGAGTGACTTAATAACTTAATCCCCTTATAGTTATTGCAACTCTGAATGTCACCCTTGTTCTTATAAAGAGGGATCATAGTACTCCACCTCCAAGCCTCGGACATTTTTGCCGTCTTGAAGATTTCGTTAAACAATCCAGTCAACCACCTTACACCAGCCTCTCCAGAGAACTTCCAAAAATCCACCGGTATCTCATCCGGCCCCATCGCCCTACCCCTTCGCATCCTTCGAACAACCTCTCTAACCTCTTCTACCTTAAAACGTCTACAATAACTAAAATCCCGACACTCCTTTGAGTGCTCCAGCTCCCCTAACACAATAGCTCTATCCCCTTCGTCATTCAAGAGCCTATGAAAATACGATTGCCATCTCTTCTTAATGTGGCCGTCCTCCACCAACACTGTACCGTCCTCTCCCTTAATGCACTTCGCCTGGTTGAGATCACGACCCTTCCTCTCCCTAGCCTTAGCGAGTCTAAACAACTTTTTTTCCCCTCCTTTCTCCTGTAACCCTGCATACAAGCTCTCAAAAGCTGCCGTCTTAGCCGCCGTAACTGCTAACTTAGCCTCCTTCCTAGCTAACTTGTACTCTTTCCTGTTTACCCGCTTCTCTTCTTCGTCCTTACTCTCAACCAACTTAGCATACGCCCCTTTCTTGGTCCCCACTTTCTTCTTAACCTCTTCATTCCACCACCAATCCCCCTGGTGATGCCCGGCCCAGCCCCTAGAAACACCCAACACCTCACTTGCGTTCTCCCTGATGCACCTAGCCACCCTATCCCACATACTATCCACGTCCCCCCTATACTTCCACACCCCCATTCCCGCCAACTTCTTCCCTATCTCCCACGCATTCATTGGCGTCAAGCCGCCCCACTTAATTCTAGGTCTACACTCCTCACCCCTCCTCTTTCTATTCTTCTTTATACCCAAATCCATAACCAAGAGCGTATGCTGGGTCGAAAGATTCTCACTCGGGATGACCTTACAGTCCTTACACAACACCCTATCCCCTTTCCTAAGGAACAAAAAGTCAATCTGGGTCTTGGCTATCGCGCTTCGAAAGGTGATCAGGTGATCGTCCTTCTTTGGGAAGCCCGAGTTCACCACCACCAGCTCAAAGGACCTCGCAAAATCCAATAGAGTAGCCCCCTCTTCATTTCTTTCCCCAAAACCAAAACCACCATGCACATCACCAAAGCCTCCCGGTAACGCCCCGATCTGCCCGTTGAAATCTCCTGCTACAACAATCTTCTCCGAGCTAGGCACGCCTCTCACCACCTCCTCCAAAGCCTCCCAAAACCGCATCTTCTCCTCCCCTCCAAGCCCGCTTGCGGCGCATAAGCACTACACACGTTCAGGGTAAACCCCCGAATGACCACCTTAATAGTCATCAACCTATCGTTGATCCTCTTTACCTCTACTACCTGATCCCTAAGCTCTTCATCTACTAAGATGCCAACTCCATTCCTACGCCTCTCGCTCCCAGAGTACCAAAGCTTGTAACCATCCACATCCTAGCCTTGGACCCTACCCACTTGGTCTCTTGAACACACGCAATATTAATCCTTCTCTTTCTAAGAATCTTTACAAGCTCTATGGACTTACCCTGAAGAGTCCCTATATTCCAAGACCCAACCCTCAGCCTACCATCACTATCCACACGTCTTCCTCTACCACCCCTGAGGCCAAACCTTGGCCTCCCTCCCACTCTCACCAATTCCTCTTCCCCCGCCCCCACAACAGCCCCCCGCCCCAACCCCCTTGGACATGACCCTATCCAACCATCAACGCCCACAGCCACTACTACAAGAAAATATAAGAAAATATAAACAATGGTAGTAACAAAGCAACAACAAGAAATACACGGCTCACACAAATTCGAAGAAATAATCAGGAAATAAAACTAAACTCAAATAGAGAGCAAACACCAATGGACTCAACACCCAAAATCCCAAAAACAGAGCCCCAAGCCGGTAACCCAATGGACAAAACACACAGAAACTACCCGGCCTAGCAGCTAGGACCCACCCACAAAAATTTTCAAGACGCATCGAAGACAGTCCACAATGTACTCACAGGAAGCCGGAACTAAGAACAGGCAGAGACAATAAACAGGCAGCAAGAAATAGACAGGAGACAAACAAGAAACCAGGAACTTGACAAAAACACGGGCAAACCACCTGGAAACAAGCAACAAACTAAACGACAAAATACATAAATAAATAAAAAGTTCAACGAAACCCAAAGTGAAAAGAAGTAGCTAAATATTAAAGTAAAGATGTCACCGGTATGCCTGTGTGCTGCTGATTAAGACAATATCGGTGTCGGAATTAGCTACTGGAGCGTCGCCGGAATTCCACCGGCGAGTCAGCCTATAGTCAAATAACTTGGGCTTCTCCGACCGGGCAAGACAGCGGCGACGGTGGACTGGTGGCTCTGATGCACGTTTACCGGTGGATAGTGGGCGCCGGTGGTTGAGGTTGTTGACTGGTTTTGCCATCTGAAATCACGGCTGGCGATGACGGGGCGGCTGTTTGAGAAGGAGAGACGGTGGGGGCGCTGTTTCGCCGATGGCGGCTGGCGGCTGGCGGCGCTGGGCGGGTGCTGTTGAGGTATGAACGGGGGAGAGAGGGGGGAGGCGGATTGGAGCCGGAGGTCGGCGAAGGGGAGCGGCGACGGGGGCCGGAGGTCGGCGAAAGGGAAGCGGCAACGGGGTCCGGAGGTCGGCGAAGGGGAGCGGCGACGGGGCCGGAGGTCGGCGACGGGGGCCGGAGGTCGGCGAAGGGGAGCGGTGACGGGGGCCGGCGGTCGGCGAAGGGGAGTGCGACGAGGGCCGGGAACCGGGATTGGTTTTGGTTTTGGTTTAGAGAGAAGGTAGAGAGATAGAGAGCCGTTGTGAGGGATAGAATTCTATAGAGGGAGAAGTACCCAGGATATTGGAGAACTGAACGTCATTGTAGAATTAGATCTTTTCAGTAACCACTTTCCAAGAATAACTCCAACCAAATTAGAGGAACTCCAAAATCTACAGTGTTTTGACCTAAATAAAACAATTCAGTTTTTGGCCAAATTCAATTCTACTTTTCCAAGTTGATAAGCTTGGAATTCTTGGATTTATCCTTGAATGACTCATCAGGTACTATTCCTAAGTATTTAGAAAAGTTATCATACCTTAAAAGCATTAATGTTTCCTTTAGTGGTTTAGAAGGTGTAATACCCAATGGTGGTGTGTTTGCAAATTCTACTCAGCAATCATTTCTTGGGAACAAAGGTCTATGTGGAATGTACATAGTGGAGGTTTCTGCTTGTGCTCTCACTAATCCCATACAATAATCAACATTTAAGGAGGTTGTGCTAAAAATTATTACTCGTGTGGTTATTTCATCCTTTCTGATATTCTTATTGGTGTCAGCTTGGATAATGAAACAAATGAAGAAAAGGAAGTTCAAAGATGTGGAAAAGGTACCAGAGATCAGGACTCACCAGTTAGTCTCTTATCCCTAGAGTCAACAAGCAATGAATAATTTTAATGGATCAAATTTAATTGATGCGGGAAGCTCTAGTTCTGTGTACAAAAGCACACTATCGGGTGGAATTGTGGTGGCCATAAAGGTTCTGGATTTGGAAAATGAAGAAGTATGCAAGAGGTTTGATACTGAAGTGATAAGAAATGTTAGACACAGAAACCTTGTCCTTATGATTACTACTTGTTTTTAGTGAATATATAAGAGCCTTTGTTCTGCAATTTATGTCCAATGGGAGTCTTGAGAATTGGTTGTTGAAAGAAGATTGCCACTTGAATTTTCTTCAAAGAGTTGCCATAATGCTTGATGTGGTTGTGGCTGTTGAATATCTGCATCATAGTCATCATACTTATATTGTTCATTGTGATCTAAACCTAGCCAACGTTCTTTTGGATGAAGAAATGGTGGCACATGTTGCTGTTTTTGGAATCTCCAAAGTGTTAGTTGTAAGCAAGTCCATAACACATACTGTGACATTGGGCTCTCTTGGATATATTGCACTGGGTATACTAGTCTTTCTCTTTTTAATTTACTGAAGACATTAGTTTTTTCACAAATCATAATTAGCCCTTCTAAAATCTAGAAATAAATAAAAACAAGTTTTTGTTACTTTCTTCATTCACTTTTACTTATCCACTATTTCAAAATAGATTTTCACTTTTACTTATTACTTTTAGCAACTTTTACTTATCCACTACTTCAAAATAGATTTTCACTTCTACTTATCATTTTTAGCATATCAAGAAGAGACACTTTTTTGTCTTATTTTACATTTAATATTAAGTACTTATCCCCCAAACTAAGACCAAAGACTATACATCAATTAATATGGATATTGTGGTAAAATAATGATATTAATATTTGTTTCCTAAGGACTTGCAAAGTCCAAAGTGGACAAGTAAAAAATGAATGGAGGGAGTAATACATAATTATTGTTATATTGGATGAATAATTCATTTTCATTTTTTATACCTTTAAGTATGGCTCAGATGAAATAATGTCCATCAGTTGTAATGTTTACAGTTATGGCATCATGCTAAGGGAGGTTTTGGCAACAAAAAGGCCAATGGATGAAGAGATATTCAACAAAAATCTTGGCTTGGCTTGGATAAGGTGAGCATTTCCAAGAAATATGATGGAAGTTGTGGATGCCAATTTTTTTCCTGAGGAAGAACAAATCACTTCTAAAAGTGAATTCTGCATAGCCTCCATGATAGAATTGTCTTTAGACTGCACAGAGGATACACCAGAATCAAGGATAACCATGAAAGATGTAGTCAAGAGGCTTAACAAAACCAAGAACGTATTTTTGGAAACTTAGAAAGTTAGTATCTCTTCAGACACTATTGTTTCTGAACTGCAAGTTAATATGATACTTTTTGTTTCTAAGCTGCAAGTTAATAAGATGCTTTTGCTTGACCTGGTTTCTTTAGTAAAGTCGTCGCATACTACATCTTAGCGTCATGTACCGTTTGTACTTCAGAGCGTTGCATTTCCTTAACTTTGTTATTTCATATTTCCGTGGTTTTGAACTTGCTTAAATTTGTAAGTAATTATTGTTTGAGTGCTTAAATAAACTAGAATTAAATGATGAAATACTATGAAGGTATTTAGCTGCACCATTTTTCTTTATTTTTGCATGTTCAGAAACATCACTTATTCCTTCATTTTCTTGCTTCAATAGCTTATTCTTTTGTTAACTTAAAAGTTCAAGTATAAGGTGTAGGTTTCAAAAAAAGCTTTGCTAGCCTGGGACAGACTCTGTATGCCTAAGTTGGCAAATGAGGTAAAAGAAAAGAGCTGAAAGGCCCACAATGATTAAGCATTAGTATTGAAGGAAGTTGCTTCTGAAGCATCTTAGGCGAAAGAGACACATAGTGATACACAATTAAAATTAGGACAAGTGAAAAAGGAGGCTGTAGATACAGAGAAAAAACTATCCCAACAGTATTCCCTATTACTGGCTTGAAGTGTTACAAAAGACTCTAGCCTATCCGCCATAACATTTTCCTGCTGGTAGACGTGGTGGGTTTTTGACTCCCTCAGCTCCCTAAAAAGGGAGCTGCAATTCAAAATCATATGTGAGAGAACACAATTATTTGAGAATAGAATGTGAAGTAATATCTGTGAATCCGTTTCCATAATAATTGGTGTCAATTTCATATCAACAGCTAATTATAACCCATGAAATGATGCTAAAATTTCCGTATGGATGGTTGATCTTGCCATATGAAAAATAAGAAAATCATCATTTATGCTATTGGAAACATGGAATAAGGAACAAGAGAAAGGCACAAGATTTAACGTGGTTCAGATCAGTATGATCCTACATCCACCAGAGAACAACCACCTTCATATTATTAACAAAGAAAGGGGAGATATCCCAAATACACCTAAGAAAATTGGTCTCTCAACTCTCTACTCTTATAATATATCTTCTTATGATTTTTGGATAGTTTTAACAATGAAGAATGACCATCCTATTATAGATGGCCAAACTTGGGCTGCACATACAAAATAAGAAAAGAAAAAATAAACACAAAATTTGTCCTCCATAAACTTTTACTTGCTCTCCAAGTTCATTTTCTAGCCAAGTAAATTGGCACATGAAATTTTCTTCCTCATAGGTTTGACCCTATAAAATAAACTAAACCAACTCTGTCAATCTCCACCTTGATTTGCGTTCCAAGCATGCATATGAACAAATTCAGCCAAAATTTTTAAGCTTACTGGGTAACCCCGTTATAAGAAACAAGAAGAATCAAACCTTTGTTGAACATAGTAGCTCCACCTAGCAGTTGTTCTCTCATAGTTGCATCAGTTGATGTATACTCCCGCCAAGTCCATGCAATGTGTAAACCTAGCAAGCCAGACTATCTTGGTCAATATATCTGCCATATTATCGCCTGTGAAAACCTTTACAACCTTGATAGTTTCCTCTTCGACAACATCTCGAATAAAATGGAATTTAGCATCTATGTATTTGATGCACTTATGAAATCTTTGATTTTCAATCAAATGATAGAACTTTGATTATCACATCTTAGAGTTGATTTCAACTGAACCAATATCAATCCTGCCACCAAACCTTTCAACCAAATAGCTTCTTTTAATGCCTCCGTTGCTCCCATATATTCCACTTCTATTATAGACAAGGCGACAATTAACTATAAAGTCAATTTTTAACTAACGACACTGCCAACAAGAATAAAAATTAATCCTCCTTATATCAAGATTCCCTGTATAGTCAGAATCCATAGAACTGACAATTGAAGTACCTTTATCTTTTGAAAGATTAGGTCAACATTAGAAGCTCCTTTAAGATATCTCAATATCCACTTGACAACTTCATAATACCTCTTTCCTAAGTTGGCCATGTACCCGCTTACCACACTTATAGCAACAACAACAACAACAACAACAACAACATACCCAGTGTATTCCTACAAGAGTGGGGTCTGGGGAGGGTAAGATGTACGCAGTCTATACCGCTACCTCCGAGGAAGTAGAGAGACTATTTTCGATAGACCCCCGGCTCAAAGTACAAAATAGTAAACAAAGGGATGGAAAACATAATAGAAAATCAGGAATAAGAAATAATAAAATAGACATCAGAGAAATATAAAATACGAGACATAAGGGCGACACAGAATAAGAAAATAGGTACTAAGATATAAGACCTAGTGCACCCACCTAGTAATAACCTACACTCCCATAAAAAAGGACCCTATGAACACGGACCTAGGCTTACTAACCCGGCTACACAAGACTCTCCAGACTGCAAGCTACAACCCACACACCCATATTAGCCTTCTACCCTTATCCGCGACCTCCACACCTTCTTATCTAGGATCATGTCCTCAGTCAGCTGGAGCTACTCCATGTCATGTCTAATTACCCCCCTCTAGTATTTCTTCGACATAACTCTACCCCTCCTGAAGCCATCCAAAGCAAGCCTCTCACACCTCTGGACTGGGGCATCCACACTTCTCTTCATCACATGCCTAAACCATCACGGTCTTTCTTCCCGCAACTTGTCTTCCACTGAAGCCACTCCCACCTTCTTCCGAATAGTCTCATTTCTTACTCTGTTACCTCTAGTTAGCCAACACATCCAACACAACATTCTCATTTACACCTCCTTCAATTTTTGGATGAGCGAGTGCTTGATTGGCCAATACTCCGCATCATACAACATGGCCGGACGGACTGCCACTCTATAGAATTTTCCTTTAAGCTTAAGGGGCATCTTATTATCACACAACACTCCCGAGGCTAGCCTCCACTTTATCCAACTTGCTCCAATTGGTTTAGAGACATCCTCATCAATCTAACCATTCCCCTGAATCATAGACCCAAGATACTTAAAACTGTCCATCTTACAGACATCCTGGGAGTCTAACCTCACCACCCCTCGTCCTCCGGTCTCAAGTCACTAACTTACATTCCAAATACTCAGTTTTGGACCTACTAAACCTAAACCCCTTAGACTCAAGGGTTTTCCTCCAAACCTCTAATTTATCATTCACACCCCCTCGCATCTCATTAATCAACACCACATTATACACAAATAACGTACACCAAGGCACCTCGCCTTTAATGCTCCACATCAGCGCATCCATCACCAATGTAAAAAGGAACGGACTAAGAGTCGATCCCTGATGCAACCTGGTTTCGATTGAAAACTGCTCTGAGTCTCTTCCCGCTATTCTCACCTGGGTCTTCCCTCAATCGTACATATCCTTAATAGATCTAATGTATGCCATCGGGACCCCTCTCACCTCCAAGCACCTCTAAAGAACCTCCCTCGGGACTTTATCATACGCATTTTATAGGTTGATGAACACCATGTGTAAATCCTTCTTTCTTTCTCTATACCGCTCCACTAATCTCCTCACCAGGTGAATTATCTCTGTCATCGAGCGACGAGGTATAAGTCCAAACTGATTCTCCAAAATTGACACAACCCTCCTCAATCTTCACTCGATCACTCTCTCCCAAATCTTCATAGTGTGACTCAACAGTTTAATACCCCCATAGTTGTTGCAGCTCTGAATGTCACCCTTATTTTTATATAATGGAATCATTGTACTCCATCCCTAGGCCTCAGGCATTCTCGTAGTCTTGAAAATACCATTAAATAAATCTGTCAACCTCCTTAAACCGGCCTTAACTGCATACTTCCAAAAATCCACCAGAATTTCATCGAGCCCCGTCGCCCTACCCCTATGCATCCTACGAATAGCCTCTTTGACCTCCTCAACCTTAAAACACCTACAATATCTGAAATCATGACTTTCCTCCGAGTGCTCTGGCCCCCCCAACATAATGCCTCTATCTCCCTCCTCTACCAAAATACTACCATCCTTCCCTTTAATGTACTTTACTTGATCGAGGTCTCGGCCCTTCCACTCCGTAGTTTAGCAATTCTGTACAACCTCTTTCCCCCGTCTTTCACCTCTAACTCCGCATACAAACTCTCGAACGTTGCCAACTTAGCAGCCATAACTGCTAATTTAGCCTTCTTTCTAGCTACTTTGTAAGACTCCCTATTCACTTCTTTCTCCTCCTCATCTTTACTCTCAATTAACTTAACATACGCCTCCTTCTTAATCTCTACTTTTTTCTTCACTTCCTCATCACACCACCAGTTTCCCTTATGCCATCCTGCCCAACCGCTCAAAATACCCAATACCTCTCTGGCAGTCTTTGTGATGCCGTTGGTAGCCCTATTCCATATAGTATTGACGTCCCCTTGCTCTCCCATACCCCTTTTTCTGCCATCTTTTCCCCTATCTCTAGAGCATTAACTGGCGTCAAGCATTCCCACTTAATTCTATGTCGACCTTCCTCGACCCTTTTCTTCTTATACTTTTTCATAGACAAGTCCATCACTAGAAGCTCATGCTGGGTCGAAAGATGCTCACTCAGAATGACTTTACAATTCTTGAATAGCCCCCTATCCCCCTTCCTAAGCAGCAAAAGGTCAATTTTGGTCTTGGCTATCACGCTGCGGAAGGTAATCAGGTGATCTTTGTTCTTTGGAAAACTCGAATTCACTATCACCAGCCTAAAGGCCCACGCAAAATCCAACAGAGCAACTCCCCCACTATTTCTGTCACCAAAACTAAAACCTCCATGCACATCGTCATATCCTCCCGGTAAAACTCCAATGTGGCCATTGAAGTCCCCTGCTATGACAATCTTCTCCAAACTAGGCACACTCCTCGCCACCTCATCCAACTCCTCCCAAAAACTCTCTTTTACCTCCTCTTCTAAGACCATCTGAAGCGCATACACACTACACACATGCAACGCAAAACCCCCAATGACTAACTTAATCTTCATCAGCCTATCACTGAACCTCATAACCTCTACCACCTGCCCTTTAAGCTCCTCATTCACTAAGATACCCACTCTATTCTGACGCTTCATACTCACCGAATATCACAGCTTGTACCCATCCACATCCCTAGTCTTAGATCCTACCCACCTAGTTTTCTACACACATGCAATATTAATTCTCCTCTTCTTAAGAATCTTTACCAACTCTATGGACATAACCTGTAGGGTCCCAATGTTCCATGACCCTACCCTCAACCTATCTTTTCTCACCTTACACCTTCTTCTAACACCCTTCCCTAAACCCGCCTTAGCGCCTGACCTATACCCCAAACCTACCCCATCCCTCCCCTTGTCACCCTCTCCCAGCACTGCCCCCACCCTCAACCCCCTCGAACATGACCCTATTCCACTATCAAACCCTCCAGCCACTACTCAACCAAAATAAAGCCCTAGACTAATGTATAAACAAAAAAAGTAACGGGCTAGAAACAGTAAGAGAAGGTACGCATAATGTACCCTAATCATCCTAGCAGTTAAAACAAATGCAACAACACAACAATAACCACCACTAAGCCAAGTAGCCAAGCTTACCACACTTACAGATTGAGAAATATCTAGACGTGAGCATACCATAACATACATAATGGTACTAACCGTGCTAGGCATAAGAAATCTTTGACATATGCGCTACTTAATCCTTAGACTGAGGCATTTATAACTCTAAAAGTTTAAATTAAGGAGTTGATAGTGTATTTAAAATCTTGCTCATTTGCATATTAAATCTCTTAAGAACCTTTTCAATTTACCTCATTTGAGAAAGATGTATAACTCCGTATTCTCTTGAAATCTCTATTCCAAATATTTTCTTTGCATCTTCTAAATACTTTATGTCAAATTCCTTGCTTAATAATTTCTTTGAAGTTTTATCTTTATGATGTTTTTAGCAGCAATAAGTATATCATTAATATATAATAGTAGGTAAACCATCGAGTTACAAGAAATATCCTTGTGATACACACATCTATTATGTGCACTCCTTGAGAATTCATGTGTAGTCATAAATGTATCAAACCTCTTGTACGACTGTCTATGGGACTACTTCAAATCATACAAAGACTTTTTTAGTTGGCATACATCATCTTCTTTTCCCTCTGTTAGAAAACCTTCAAGATGGTCTATATAGGTTGTCTCTTCTAGATCACCATACGAGAAAGCAGTGTTGATATCAAGCTATTGGATCTCCAAGTCAAATTATGCAACTAATGCTAGTAGTATGTGAATTCATCTATCTTTCACGACTAGAGAGAAGATCTCACTATAGTCAACTCTCTTCTTCTGACCTAGAACCTTCGTAACCAATCTCGCTTTGCCCCTAACATCTTCCACTTTTTTGAATTTCTTCTTATAGACTCATTTCCATCCAACTATCCTTCCTCTTTGGCCTTTTAACTAAGACCCGTGTCTAATTATTATAAAGAAAATCCATATCTTCCATCATGACTAATTTCCATTGTGCAACATCCTTGAAAGAATTTGGTTTAACAGTTAAAAAGGGCTTAAGATCTTTAATCTCTTCTTCTAGAACTACAAACACATATGCAATCAGATTTTCTTGATCTATAAAGAGTTCTAGTTTTCATATCTATCTTTCTTCCTTCCCCTTTGCAATTATGTATGTTTTATTGACAATAAGTTCTTCAAGATCTATATTTTTTGATTCATCAATCTGAGTCTCTTGATCCTTCTCCTTGTTAAGCTCCATCTATAGCTCTACCTACTTGTTGATCTCATTTTTTGATAACTCTACAAAAACTTTATTAGGATCGAGTATAGAGGATTTATCAAAGATAACATCTCCACTATCTAAAAATTTGAGTAAAGAAAAACACCAAAGTTTGTACCCTTTTAATCTATTCATATACCCTACGAATATGTCTTCCTTCATTAACATAATAATAATCTAAATACCTAATTACTCACAAGTATGAATAGCTAAAGGGTTCACTTGACCATACCTTATTTTGAGTCTTAAAGTCAGTTACTGATGCTGGAGATTAATTGACAATATAAGAAGTAGTGTGAACTGCTTTAGCCCAAAACACTTTTGTAATGCCCCAAATTTGGTATCCGAAATGCTACACGGTGCTCATGACCCCGAAGGACCATAATCTAACCCATGACTGATATCTATAACTGAGCACTAAATAATATATGTAAATATGCGGAATATAAGCTGTAAAGCCATAAGGTTCAAAGCTGCACTAATACTGAATATAGAACAATGTCTGTAATGGGGTATAATAATATCCAAAACTGAAATAAAACTATCTGAAAACATACTGTAGTCTAAAAACACTCTAGTCTGAAAGCCTCTAAAATATCTGAAAATTGTGGAGTTGATGGGACATGTCCCCAACTAACTCCAAACTACTGAAATAATAAGTAATAGAATAATTATGCTATCCTTGACTGATGAGGACTCATTACTAGTCTGGCTGCTGAACGTCTGATCTAATAAGGATGCTCGGGAGCTCGTGCGTCTAAACCTATGGTATAAAACACCATAGCATAAATTGTTAGTACTTTAAATGTACTGGTATGCAAGTGAGGTAGGATGAATATAAAGGGTTCATATGTATGAACAATACTAACTAACTGAATAACATGAACGTGAGAATACATGCAAGAATATGTAACTGTAACTGAGATCGTGATAACGCTGACTCTTGAATTTTGATAACATGGATTTACTCATATCTGAGTACTAATACTGAAATACTAAATGACTGAGTCTATTGAATACTGAGAGACTGATGTTATTTTACTGATAGAGGAAATACTATTTTTGATAGTTCTAATTATGAAGAACTATATGATTGACTGTATCTGATAGTCCTGAGTCTGAATACTGATAACATGATATACTGATTACTGATATAACTGATAACATGAGTAACTATATCTGACAGTCCTAAATCTGATGGAACTAGCTGAGTTTCGTATTGTATCTGAGTTGACTTTATCTGAAAGTCCTAAAATCTAAGAACTCTCTGAGTTCTATTACTGAGATTGATTGACTATGCTTGAAAGTCCTGATTCTATAACATAAAACTATGGGAAGTAGTTATCTAACCGACATGCCCCTAATATGCCATTATGGCTGAGTTGGGGTCCAACCTATAACCCTAATTAGAAGGGTGTCAATACAGCACCACTGGTAAGGATAAGCTATGGGTGACCCTCATCTAATAGTATCCCTTAAGAGAATGGTGGTACTCTCATTTGATAGTGTTTATCCACCTCATCAACCCTCATCTGATAGGGTTGATGTCTCAACCTATGCTGGCTACATAGTTTTGGAATGCAAGGATGACTTTTAAGAATCACACCCTCATTTGATAATATGTGTTCCCATTTTTGGGTTCACTCAATGCTAATTCCTACTCCTATCTGAATAGACACTGAACATGGATTACTGAGTTGAACTAAATCAATTGAATTTTATTGACTGACAGAATATTACTGAGATTTCTATATTACTGACTGAGATCACACAAATTTCTAAGATTACTAAGATCACAGAGATTACTGATGTTACTGAGACCACTGAGGTCACTGAGATTACTGAGCTACGGAGATTACTAAGATTTCTGGAAAGACTGGACTGATACTGAATTTATTGAGTTTTCCTGAGTCATGGGACTGACTAAATTCTACTGATCATGGATTGACTGAGATTATAGTGAAAACATGACATGACTCTCGGCACACAACTAAATTGTCAAGTACAAGTACCCCCAAGACTTGACAGAATGAAACTAATAAGGCTTGACACTTTTGATCACATGACCAATATCAACAATTCATAATTTCATAGTTGGGAATTTCATGAAGAACATTATCATCATAATGTTGTACATGGGTAGTAATGCATTTAAACATGGCATAATTTCATGCTTCTAATCTTATGAACATCTTATCAAGTAATCACAATGTATAGGTTTGGCATGGGAAGCATCTTAATCAAATAGGTATAGCATCACTTAAAAGACATAACATAATCTTGACACATGGAAACTAAGTACTTGATCATCATTCATTCATTAGGGCATATTATCAAGCACCTTGCATGCACACTTAGGGAATAAGTGTATTCATCAAACTACACATGATAAACCACTCAATTTATGGATTTCATCTTACATACTAACATAATTTCAAGACAAACACATAAAACCACAACTTAGGAATCATACAACAACACTATCATAATTTCAATCAACCAACAACATAAATATTACAATTCATAGTTTAAAAGAGGATTCTTGATCTTCATGGATGAAAGGAATCCCTGAATGAACACTGTGCATACCTTAGTTCTTGATTCTATGAAGATTGACGGAGAGATTCTTGAATTTGGATCTTGGATTTGAATCTCCAATTGAAAACCTTAGCTTGTTCTTGAGAGAAACTTGAGAGAAAAAATATATTTTGGGTGACATATGGCTGAATCACGTGTTATTAGGTATATATAGGGGTGGAAAATTGAATCTTTTAACCCTTGGTCGCGTATTTAAATTCTGAGAAAATTTCTCGATTTGGCAGGCTGGCGCGATGCGGTGCTATCACGACGTGTCACTAGAATTTAATGACTGGGAAATTGCATGATGGCATGACGCGAAGCTTATCGCATTGCCACTTTGTTTGCGACCTGGAAGTTTCATGCAATACGGTGGTATCGCATTGAGACACTGGAAAAAGGACAAATTTTGAATTTGAGCTTTGGCGCGATGCACCATAATCGCGGAGGCCCACTGGATTTTGACGAGTGCCATTTTGGCCTGTTCCGCGATGCATTGATGGCTCAGGTGATACACGGTCTCACGAAAAAGGCTCTAACTCTCCATCCGGGTGTCGGGTTTGGGTGAATTTGATATTGATGGAAAGCTTATTCAATTTCCCACATGATAAAAGTAAAAATCTTGAAAATAGCACTTGTATATAAGTGGATTCATCTTTGAAACAAGTCTTTAAAATTTCTTGGATAATTTTAAGCTGGGTAGAAGTATGGGGTATTACAACTTTGGACATTTTGGATTGTAGGGTCATACAGTGAGCCTTTTCAAGAAGAGTTTTGTTCATCCTCTCGGCAAATCCATTTTGCTATGTTGTGTTCCTGACTGTCTTATGTATTGAGATTCCATTAACTATATAAAAATAGTTGAACTCTTTGCTGCAAACCTCTAAGCTATTGAATGTGTGAAGATACTTGATTTTATGCTCTATTTGATTCTCAACCAATATCTGTCACTTCTTAAATACTTCAAAAACAAAAACTTTTACCTTCAAGAAATGTACCTACACTTTTCATGATAAATCATCAATGAATGTGAGAAGATACCGCTTTTCACCCTTCAATGGAACTTTAGAAGGACCCTATAAATCTAAATGGATATAGTATAGTACCCCTCCCATCTTATGCTTTCCAATGCTAAAGTGACCTTCTTATGCTTCCCTAGGGATTAATGCTTATAAAATTGAAGTGTATATGCTCTCTATTCAAAAGGTTTTAGTTGCTTAACATCTATAATCCTCGTGTGCTCATATGACCTATTTTCATGCGCCATGATTATTTCTTGTCATCATTTGATAACTGCACTGTAGATGCATTAATAGAGACAACAATGGTACTTTCTAGCAGTGTGTAGAGGCATCCTCCATATTATCCTTCAATATGAATAAAAAACCTTTACTCACCTTTATAGTTCCTCATTCGTTCATGTGCTTATAACATTATTTATCCAAAGTACCCATGGTGATAACATTCTTCTTCAGATTAGGAACATGATAGACTTCTGTAATAATTCTCATGATACCATCATTGAAGCGAACCCGAAATTAGCCAAAGACAACTATTTTACAAGTTGTGTTATTTCCCATTACTGCTCCTCCACTGTTCTTGTAGTTGTTGAGCCGATCCCTTCAAAATGTCATATGCTGAGTACAACCAGAAGCTAGAATTTATTTTTTTCTATAGACTCAACTACTGCATGACATTGTAAGTACATATTCATTTTCAGAATCATGCACTTGTTCAACAATGGATGCACTTGCCTTTTCTTTGGACTTCGACTATCACGACTCGACCGGGGCCCTAGCTGTGACAAATACCCTAAGCCTACAAAGTAATTAGATGATCTCTTAGCCTTTCATCATAATCATTGTGAAATAGAAAACATGCGGAAGCCATCCCATAATGTAAAGAGTTTGATAAATCATAAAATAAAGTTTGAACATCAAATCCAAATCTAGAAACAATAACCCAATACGTTAAACAAGTGTCTTTCCATAAAACATTTACTAAGTTGGGACTGACCCCGACTATGCCAAAAGAAAAACCAAAGAAAGGAAATGATGAAGTGAATGAAAAGTAATAAGGCCTTTCAAGTGATGGAGGGATCACCGCTTCTCAGTAGATGCTTAATAGGATAATGAACCACCTAACGCTACATAGGGTTACAAGATAAGGCCTTTAAACGTATATCTTAAAGTGATGTAGCATCCGAGGGTGATTAATATGGTGAGTATATGCAACCTAAGAAAAGGTATAAAATATACATGTACCAAAAGCAGTAAAAAACACATGATCATACTCCATAATAATAACAAAATAAGGGGCAGGGAAACAATGAATATAAGGATATAACCATTTAAAACTTTGTCCTAAACTATATAGCTTTTCACCACCATCCAGTAACCCATGGGCTACATGGGTTTGGTACTTCCCAACCGGCGGGGCCTCAGTATATGTTTGCCGCACGTATAGAGGTTAGGCAAAAATCACCAATAGACTAGAGCCACCATATTATCCTAATATTAAGGACCTCATTTTGTCATCTAATTTAGGTACAATATTTCTATGCCGATAAACATAGATTTCAGGCATTGGTCATAGGAATGTACGCCTTCTCGGTGATGCTACATAATCCTCTTTTGAGACCAATTAAAGCATTTCCTTGTTTTAGTTACGGATCTTCCATTAAGCCATTCATTTATTAGTACCTTCATATCAAGACTTCCAAGCCATTCGTATCATGTCAAGAAAACATTATAATAAATCATTATCGACTCTTTCACCCCATTATTTAAAAACATAAGCATATGCATCATCAAATTTGCATAAAAATACTAAAACACATCATAAGGCTCAATATTTTTAATGCTTTAAAAGGGACGGGGTGTCATTTTCATTCATCATCTTAATCCAAGACTTTTCAAGTTTCTTGAAAGTTATAGTTTCCAAACGTGAATAATATTCAACCTTTTGAAATTTATATACTGAAATGCATCTTTTCACTAATTTTGTTCAAATCACTAAGGTATCCAAAAGTGGCTAGAGATAGTTGTATAAAGAGGTAAAAACTTATCTTTAGTATTTATAATAACAATTTTTAATCCCAACTTTAAAACATCAACAAAATACATATAACAATTATGAATTTCAAACTTTAGGATAGTAATTAAAGTAGGGACATTCAACATGCCTTTTTGAAGAAAATTTTCCCTAAAGATAGCAAGAAGAGAAGCACCCAACTTGAACCCTAATTGTACTACTTTTTAACCTTAGCCTTTTGTTTTCTCTTGAGAGTGGAGAGAAGAAAGAACATTGAAAATCTCATAACTAATGAGTAAATAGGTTTATATAGGGATTAAAGTTGTTTAATTGGGTAAAATATCAAAAATCCCTTGACCTAAACAAAAATAAACAAAATCTGTGTTTTGTACCCTTGGGCATGGAATGTCCTTATGGCGCCACCCAAGAGCGTGGCATGCCCTTATTGTGAAGTGAAAAGAGCGTGGCACACTCGTATAGCAGACCTTTACTGGTAATACATAAGGGTGTTCCTCCTCCTCTGTGGCATGCCCTAAACACGAACCCTTACTGTTTTGGGGTCTCAAAATATCTTGAAACATGATCGAAAAATTTAGAAATACATCCTAATGGTCCTATTACCATCCCTTACCATAATTCTACTCAAAAAGCACCATTAAACGCTAAGGATATATCGAATTAAATTAATTGAAAATTTTTGGAGTTAACATCCGTAGGCTCATTTTTAACACCTTCTAGACCTATCCTCCCCTAAGGATCTTTCATCCCCGAATGAGAGATTAGGACACCCTTAATACAATATATGAAAGAGCATAGATGGACTCAAGAATCAACTCAAAATACATTAAGAGGAAGAGTATGTTTCTTACCTTAAGAACTCTTATCCAACATTGGAAACAAGAATGGGTATTTAGTTTTCATGTACTCTACCGATTCCCATGTAGCCTTTTGTAACTTTTGGTTCCTCCAAACTTTACCGAAGCTATCCCCTTAGTTCTCAATTTCCTATCTTGTCTATCTAAGATTTTAATCAAAATTTCCTCATAAGACAATAAATCTTCCACAGAAATATCCTAAACAGGCACTGCCAAGGAAGGAGTACCCCTACATTTATTGAGAAAAGACACATGAAAAATAGGATGAACTAATGCCAAACTCGCTGGTAAGTTCAATTCATAAGAAACCTTCGCAATTGTCCTTATAATCTAATACAGACTAATGTAATGGGGACTAAGCTTCCCCTTTTCCCCAAATATCATAACTTTTTTCATAGGAGAAACCTTTAGGAACACCTAATAATCAGCCTCAAAGTCTAACTCTCTTTATCTCATAGTCGTGTAAGACTTTTGGCGACTTTGAGTGATGTTAAGCCTTTATCGAATAATCTTGACTTTCTCCATTGCTTGGTGTACCAAATAAGGCCCAAACAATCTAGTCTCACCCACCTCATACCATCCAATTAGTGATATACATTTCTTACTATAAAAAGCATCAACAAGTGCCATTTGGATGCTGGAATGATAACTATTTTTATTAACAAACTTAATAAGTGACAAATAATCAACCCAACTTCCCCTAAAGACAATTACTGTAACAACCAGATACTACCCCCTAGTTATTACATGGTGCTTATAATCCTGAGGGACCACAAGTTAACCCATGAGCTGGTACCTTCTGTGAGCACTAACAATAATACTGTAATAACTATGGAATAATGGGCTGAAATGCCATAAGGTTCAAAATGTCTAAAATACTGATAATGAATAATAACATATGAATATAAAATACTATCTAAAAATCTAGTCTTAAAAGTCTCTAACTAAAATAGTCTAAAAGTAAAGTTGATGGGACACTTCCCTAACTAACTCCATCTACTAAAATACTGCTAAGCTAAAGTACTAAAATAAAATAATATCCTCGATAGATGAGGACTCACTGCTAAGTCTGCTACTGCTGGCTGAATCTAGCTAAGCGCGGTCAGGAACCTGAGTGTTTGAACCTATGATATGAAAAATCATAGCACAAGAGACGGTTATGGGATCAGTACATGGGAATGTACTGGTATGCTAAATGAGGTAAGGCTAAACGAATGGGTTCATATGCATGACTAATAACTAACTGAATAATATGCAAGAGCTGGATAACATACATAGAGGATCTGTAACTACTGAACATACTGTAACTGAGTATACTGGAACTGAATCTGATAACTGATAACTGAAAATACTAATTATCTGAGATCACTAATAATCTGAATTACTGATAACTAAATGACTGTATCTGATAGTCCTAATGCTGTAGAACTGAACTGAGTTCTATTTTGAAGATTGAGACTGAAACTGAGACTGTGGAAGGTAATCATCAAACCGACATGCCCCAAATAAGAGAAGATAATTGAGTTGGGGTCCAATTTGTAACCCCAATTAGAAGGGTATCAATACCATGCCACGGGTATAGACAAGCTGAAGAGTAACCATTTACTGGCAGGTTTCCTTAATCGAGAATGGTGGTACCCTCTATTGGTAGGTATAGCACCTCATCAACCCACAACTGGAAAGTTTGATGTCTAAACCTATGCTGGCTACGTAGTTCTGGAATGCAAGGATTGCTTCTAAGCCTCATACCTTTTACTGGCAGGTGATCCCATATCCTTAGGTTCACTTAATGCTGAATTCTACTCCCAACTGAAAGACACTGAACTATTATATTGGACTTAACTGGACTAATATTGAGATTACTAAATTCCTAAGTTCTGAAACTGACTGAATGCTACTGAGTTCTGTAACAGAACTGAGAGTACTACTGATCGTGACATGACTGATACTATTTTATAACTGATATTGGCTCTAAGTAACAGCTAAATTGTCGGGTATTAAATACCCCCAGGACTCGATAGCATGAAAAGTAGAGCAAAGCATCATCTTGAACAACATAACAATGTTCACTTGGTCATAATTCATTCATAGAGACATTTTATCAAACACTTGTAATGTATTAACTTGTACATGGATGGGGAATACATGTTAGTATGCTATAATGGTATTATTTCATTCTCATAGACAATTTATCAAACACATAAGAAGCATACTTGGTTCATTAAATCATAAATAGTGAACATGGTTATAACAATCAACTTGCGAATTAAAGGGTTTATCACGAATATCATGTAATTCAACACATACTAGAGTCAATTCTTGGAACTTGTAATCTAAATCATGGATTAAAATTCAAACAACATCATAACCATGAATTCAATCTAATTCAAACATGGAAATCATAAATCATATATCTTGTATTTTGAAAAAGAATTCTTAGGGCCCATGGAAGATAAGGATCCATGGATGAACATCTAACGTACCTTAATTTGATGAGTTCTTGGAGAAATTCTTAGGATTAACCTTGATTCTTGAGAGCTAGGTTTATTTTCTTGAGAAAGAATTATCTTTTGATTTTGGGAAAAAGTGAATAATGAAGGGTTTTACACATTTTTAAGGCTTGAATACCACATCTAGGAAGAATAAAATCATGGGAAAAGATTGATTTAACCCTGGGCACAACTTTAATTTTTCATGAAATTTTCCTGATTTGGACCCTTAGTGCGACGCGACGCTATCTCGTCGTGTCCCTGGAAAATAACAACTGGGAAATTGTATGATGGTGCGACACGGTGGTATTGCTTTGACACTTTGTTTGTGAACTAGAAGTGCATCGCGACGCGGTGATATCACTTTGGAACACTGGAAAAGGATAATTGTGAACTGGGTCTATAACACGATGCGCCAATATTGCGGAGTAACACTGGAAATTGAAAATTGTTCTTTTAATACACTCCCTGTTGTTCTACTTTTCTGAATGATGATGTTTAATGATTGAGACTTAAAATGCCATAACTTCTTACTGATTGTCGGATTTAGGCAAATTTTATATCATTGGAAAGCTAATTGAATTTCCTATGCAATGGCAGGCTTGAATCTAAAAATTATTGAGTATTCCAAAAATTTTATTTAGAATAACACATGTACTAAGGGTTAGTCTAGGCTTGGGAAATACGGGGTATTACAATTTCTCCCTCTTGGGAACATTCTCCTCGAATGTGGCTGGTTAAACTGAGAGAGTACGAGCAAACTGTGTTTACATGCTGAACTAGATATGCACAACTAAAGAATTATTATATGAATGGTCTGATAGACTGAACTTACATACTAAATATGCATATTTGATGCACGATTACATGGCTAAAATTGATTTATGAAATACATGTCTAACACGAGAATAATTTGAGATGGTAACTGATAACAAGTTTGTAACGATATTAAATATGGAACTAAGTAGGTTTAAGAAAGACTGTGATGATGTACGAGACACCATCTAACTGAAGAACGACCCAATGACTTCGACACACTACTGAGGCTTGAGAAACACATGGCATAAACTGAACTTCACGGGCCATTTAAAGTGTAACATGAGTCATGGGAACGGAGAATAATGGGAAACATGAATACATATGTCATAAGCTACATGACCTGAGCTTGGAATTTCTGAACTTATGGAACCCGATTTGTACTACAGAGTGAACTGGAAGTCCTTATACTAGGAACTGTAAACATGCATGGTCTTCGACCATGAATTATACTGCCATCTCCCCCTTAGCTTAAAGTTATCATTCTATGTATGTGGGTTACTAAATCAATAACCCTACTACTATTTCAGGTTTTAACCTTGGTATGGAGTGCTATGTAAAAAATTACAGAATATAGAGAAGCTCATGGATCTTATAAGGCATAAACATATAAGTGGGAGATTTGCAACTTATCAGTGACCACATCAGGAGGACTTTCTTAATCCTATCAGGACTGAAGTGCATAAAATCTGTTCTGGCATTCCCATTGGTGGCACTAGAAGTGGGATCTTGTTGATTTGGGCGACATGATTGAGCTGAAGGATGACTATACTGACCCTGAGAACCTGACTGTAGACAATCTCTGACTTTGTGTCCTGGATTCCTATACTCGAAACAAACATCACTGCCATCTCTGTAATACCTTTATGATTCTTACCACACTCTCCACAAAATGGATTAGTATGACCCTTGCTTATGCTATCCTGTTCATCAGTACACTGGTTGAGGATGGAGCTGGGACTGAAGACTTAAACAAAACTGGGAACAGTTCCCCCCATCTAACTTAGGCTGATTGAAATTGAACTACCTGTTCTATCCCTCTTATTCTCTCCCTGCTTCTCCTTAAGTTTCTACTCTTCAATCTATTGAGCATAGACTATTAAACTAGATATGTCCATCTTTTTAATCAACATTGCTATTATGCACTCCTTAACCACACTATCTGATACCTCAGATATGAACTTGCTCATTCTGGACCTATTGTCTGCTACTACGTGGGAGCATACTTGGCTAACTAAGTAAACTTGAGGGAATACTCTTTTACTGTCATACTACCTTGTCTGAGATTGATGAAATCTAACACTTTGGCATATTTCAACTCTAAGGGAAAGAATCTGTCTAGGAGGGCAGTAGCAAACTTTTCCCTCTCTATGGGCTCTGCATTTATACCCTTATCTACCTTTCACTACTTAAACCACGTATGGGCTATATCTTGTAGCTGATAGGTGACTAACTTAGCACTCTCACTGAAAGTCACTCCCATGATATTTATGAATTTTTGAACCTGATTGTGGAACTTTCGTGGATCCTCTTCTGACTTATATCCCGTAAAGAAAGGAGAATTTATTCGGGTGAAGTCCCAAATTCTAGTTACAATAATATTGGCCACTGGGTTGGCCAGAACAATAACTGGCCATTTATTCTGAGCTACGACTGAATTGGCTAGAGTAGTGAATACAACTCTGAATTCCGTGTGAGAGACATGTTCGGCCATGGGATCTACCTAAACGGGCTAAGGGGCTGACTGATTTTCAGTTCTTCTTTCGTTAGTCCTTTTAGGAGGCATATTCAGTAAATAAAAAGGTAGAACCAGAGTAGACTGAGAGTTTAAGTTGAGCTCATGCTCACTCGCATGACATGAATACTAAAAGAAGGAAATGTTTCCTAAAACCTCTCATAGCCTCCTGTCCATAGTGTGGCGTGCTACACACCCATGCACATAACTCTACGCGATATGGCTTTTTAGACTCCTTAGGACACTATTGAACCTTAGGCTTTAATACCAAGTTTGTAATGACCCAAGACTACCCCCTAGTCATTACACGATGCTTATGATCTTAAGGGACCACAAGCTAACACATGAGCTGGTACCTGCTATGAGCATTGAATAATAATACTATAATAATTGTGGAATAATGGGATGAAATGCTATAAGGTTTAAAACATCTAAAATAATGATAATGACTAATAATATATGAATTTGAAATACTGTCTAAAAATCTAGTCTAAAAAACCTCTAACTGAAATTGTTTGAAAGTGGAGTTGATGGGACACTCCCCCAATTAACTCACTGCTAAGTATGCTACTGCTATTTGAATCTTGCTAAAAGTGTATCCTTGATAGATGATGACTCACTGCTAAGTATGCTACTGCTATTTGAATCTTGCTAAGCACGGTCAGGAACTTGAGCGTCCAAACCTATGATATGAAACATCATAGCGTAAAAAATGGGTATGCGATCAGTACGTGGGAATGTACTGGTATGCTAAATGAGGTAAGGCTGAATGCATGGGTTCATATACATGAACAATAACTAACTAAATGATATGCAAGAGATGGATAGCATTTATGGAGGATCTGTAACTACTGAACATGCTGTGCATACTGTAACTGAGTGTACTGGAACTGAATCTGATCACTGATAATCTGAGATCACTGATAATTTGAATTACTGATAACTGAGTGACTGAATCTAACATTTCTAATTTTGTAGAACTAAACTGAGTTCTCTTCTAAATATTGAGACTAAAACCGAAACTGTGGGAGGTAATCATCTAACAGACATTCCCCAAATAAGAGAAGATAACTGAGCTGGGGTCCAATCTGTAATCCTAATTGGAAGGGTATCAGTACCATGCCATAAGTAAAGACAAGCTGAAGAGTAACCCTTTACTGGTAGGTTTCCTTAATGGAGAACGGTAGTACCCTCTACTGGCAGGTAGAGCACCTCATCAACCCTCAACTAGCATGTTTGATTTCTAAACCTATGCTGGCTACGTAGTTCTGGAATGCAAGGATTGCTTCTAAGGATCACACCCTCTACTGGCAAGTGAGCTCCCATCCTTGGGTTCACTCGCTGCTAAATTCTGCTCCCAACTGAAAGACATTGAACTGAACTGGACTAATACTGAGATTACTGAGTTTTCCAAAGTTCTGTATCTGACTGAATGATACTGAGTTCTGTAATGGGATGAGAGTACTACTGATCATGACATGACTGATACTATTTTGTAACTGACACTGGGTCTAAGTAACGACTAGATTGTCGGGTATTAAATACCCCCAGGACCCGATAGCATGAACAGTAAAGAAAAGCATCATCTTGAACAACATAACAATGTTCACTTGGTCATGATTCATTCATAGAGATATTTCATCAAACACTTGTAATGCATTAGCTTGTACATGGATGGGGAATACATGTTAACATGGTATAATGGCATTATTTCATTATTAGACAATTTATCAAACACATAAGAAGCATACTTGGTTCATTAAATCATAAACTGTTAACATGGTTACAACAATCAACTTGCTAATTGAAGGGTTTATCATGAATATCATGTAATTCAACACATACTAGAGTCAATTATTTGGAACCTGTAATCTAAATCATGGATTAAAACTCAAACAACATCATGAACATGAATTCAATCTAATTCAAACATGGTAATCAAATATCATAAATCTTGTATTTTGAAAAAAAATTCTTGGACCCCATGGAAGATAAGGATCAATGGATGAACATCTAACATACCTTAATTTGATGTGTTATTGGAGAAATTCTTAGGATTGACCTTGATTCTTGAGAGATAGGTTTGTTTTCTTGAGAGAGAATTATCTTTTGATTTTGAGAAAAAGTGAATAATGAAGGGTTTTACACGTTTGTAAGGCTTAAATCCTACATTTGGGTGGAATAAAATTATTGGAAAAGACTGATTTAACCCTGGCACAACTTTAATTTTTCATGAAATTTTCACGATCTGGACCCCTTGCGCGATGCGGTGTTATGGCGTCATGTCACTGGAAAATGACAACTAGGAAATTGTATGGTGGTGCGACGCAGTGGTATCACGTTGCCACTTTGTTTGTGAATTGGAAATGTACAGCGATGCGGTGGTATCGCATTGGAACACTGGAAAAGGACAATTGTGAACTGGGTCTATGGCGCAATGCACCAATATCGTAGAGCAACACTTGAAATTGACAATTGCTATTTTGACAAATTCTGCGATGTGGTACTGGCCTGAATGACGATGCTTAATGACTGAAACTTAAAATCGCCATAACTTCTTACCCGATTGTCATATTTAGGATCATTTTATATCTTTGTAAAACTAATTGAATTTTCTACGCAATGGAAGGCTCAAATCTGAAAATTATTGAGTATTCCAAAAATTTTATTTAGGATAATGCATGTACTGAGTTTTAATCTAGGCTAGGGAAATACGGGTTATTACAATTACGCAGACCCTTAGAATATCTTTTAAAGTCTGAACAGTACTCTTCGCTTGTCCATACTGAACAGTACTCTTCGCTTGTCCATATATTTGGAGGTAGAAAACGGTACTAAGGTTCACATGAGTACCCAACCCCTTCTGTAAAGACCACTAAAAATGAGAAGAAAACTGCGTGCCACCATCGAAAATAATAGACATCGGGGCTCTATTCAACTGAATTATCTCCTAAATGAATAACTTTGCATAATCCTCTCATGAGTAATTAATCCTAATGGGCAGAAAGTATGTAGACTTGCTAATTCTATTAACAATGATCCAAATAGAATTGTATTGGTTTTGGGACCGCAGAAGACCTATAACAAAACCCATGTTAATTATTTCCCACTTCCACATGGGTAAGGCTATCTCTTGGGAGGTGCCATCCAGTCTCAAATGTTCAACTTTGACTTGCTGACAATTTATACATTTGGAAATAAAATTTTCTAAATCTATCTTCATATTGTTCCAACAGTATATCTCCTTCAAATCTTGATACATCTTTGTCGAATCTGTGTGGACCGTATATATAGACATATATGCTTGGGTCAAAATCCTCTCTCTCAACCCATCTATATCAGGAATGCATAATCTCCCTTGATATCTCAGAACACTCTCTACCTAGATTTTGAACCCCTTAACTTTCTGCTGACCGACATCATCCTTGATTTGCATAAGTATGGGATCATAGGCCCGTTTCTCCTTAAATTCTACCCAAGATATGACTTGGCCACTTCCTGTACAATCACTCTCTCAATTTTAGAGCAAACACATACTGCAGGCTTTTATGGTCCGATTAAATATCCACATGCACCCTATACAAATAATGACACCATATTTTCAACGCAAACGCTAGAACCACTAACTCTAGGTAGTGAGTTGTATAATTTCTTTCTTAAGTTGTCTAGAAGCATAAGCCACTACCTAACCATGCTTCACAACACACCTAAGTCCCATATGAGATGTATCATAATATAAAACAAACTCCTCAATACCCTCGACTAAGGTCAAAACATGAGCAGACATCAACCGATTGTTAAATTTCACAAAACTGACCTCATAAGAGTCGAACCATGAAAACTTTACTTTTTTCCGAGTCAACTTCGTAAGCGATGCAACAATGGATGAAAAACTTTTCACAAATCTCCTATAATAACTTGCTAGGCCTAAGAAGCTCTTAATGTCAGTGTGAGTCGTGGGTCTAGGCTATTTCTTTATTGCCTTAATCTTTTGTAGGTCCACATTTATCCCCTCACTAGAGAAAACATGCCCGAGAAAAGTCACAACACTTAACCAAAATTCACATTTAGAAAATTTTGCATACAACTCCTAATTCTTAAGATTCTATAACATATTTTGGATTTGATTTGCATGATCCTCCTGACTTCTGGAGTACACTAAGATATCATTAGTAAAAACAATGACAAACAAATCCAAGAACTATCTAAACACCCTATTCATGAGGTCCATGAAAGTGACTGGGGCATTGGTCAACCCAAAAGACATGACCAAAAATTCATAATGGCTATAGCAGGTTTAAAAAAAAGCCTTGGGAATATCAGCTTCCCTAATCTGTAGTTGATGATATCCCGAATGGAGGTTTATATTAGCAAAACACTTGGCTCCCTAAATCTGATTAAAGAGATAATCATTCCTAGAAAAAGGATTCTTATTTTTAACGGTGACCTTATTATACTAACAATAGTATATACACATCCAAAAAGATCCATCTTTATTTTGCATGAGAAGTATAAGAGGTTCCCAAGGATAAATACTAGTACAGATAAAACCCTTATCAAGGAGGTCCTTTAATTGCTTCTTTAGTTCATTCAAATCCACCAGAGCCATCCTATATGGAGGAATAGAAATGGGACGAGTATCGGATTGAAGATCAATGCGAAGGTCGATTTCCCTATCAGGAGGAATCTTAGGAAGATCATTGGGAAAAACTTTAGGATACTTATTAACTATTGGAACAGATTACAAGGAGGGACTTTTAGAGTTAGAATCTTTGACCTGAACTAAATGATACAAACACCCTTTGGATATCAATTTTTTAGGTTAAAGATAAGAAATAAACTTCCCCTTAGGTAATAAGGAACTCCCTTCCAATTCTATCACCAGCTCGTTAAGAAAATAAAAGTGACCGTTCGGGACCTATAGTCTAAAAAAGCATAACACGAGTGTAGACAATCCATTCCCAAGATTATATCAAAGTCCACTATATTAAGTTCTATCAAATCTACCACCGTTTCCCTATGAAGGATTGATACAATAAACCCCTAGACTTTTCTAGCAATAATAGACTCACCCATCGGGGTAGAAACTGAGAAGGGGTCAGAATTACTTTTAGGGCCAAAGCCAAAATATACAACCGCATAAGGAGTCACATAAGATAAGGAGGAATTGGTATCAAGCAAGGCATAAACATCATAAGAGAAAGTCTGTAACATACCAATGATTACATTTAGGGTTGCCTCTGATTATTATCGAGTAAAAAGTGTATATAAGTGATTACAGCTATTCCCCATCCCTAAAGTAGCACCCTTTGAAGTAGGAGCCGATGATATGGAAACCAGAGTCTTATTATCCCCAGATGCAACCCTAGTTGAGGGGAAATCTCACTACAAATGACCCGGCTGACCACATCCAAAGAATAATTTACTTTTGAAAAAACAAAATCCATAATGAAGCTTTTGGCAAGTACGATAAGGTGGGTAAGATAGTGCTGACTGAGCTACACTAGCCTGAGACTGGTCACCCTATGCCCTGGGGCTGTTAATAGGCTTGAAATTCTGATCACCCGAGGTCTTAGGGACTAGAGCACTAGCTGATGGGTAAGAATTTCCCCAAGTCTTTCTCTTGGGCCAATGTTTACGCCCTTTCCTATTATTATGCTGGCATGCATACTGCTCCATATATGTAGTCTTTTAACTCTACCTTTCCTTAACCTTTGTCTGCTTCTTTTTCTCATCCTCAACCTGCTATATATAAACCACCAACCAAGATATATCCATGTCACTATTTAGCTTAACAACCTTATATTCTAGTACCAAATCATGAGAAAAACCTAAAGAAAACTTCCTCATCCTAGACCTCATATTGGCCACAAGTTTAGGATCACAACGAGAAAGTTGGGTGAACTCTAGTGCATACTCCTTGTTACATATTTTCCCTTGCCTCAAATTCACAAATTTCTCAGCTTTAGCTTTCCTTAACTCTCGAGGAAAGAAATAGTTAAGAAAGGCATTAGAGAACTCCTCCCCCACTATAATCTCAATATCTTTACCCCTCAACTGCTCCCACTCATCATACCACTATTAAGATACTCCCTTCAACTAATAAGCAACAAAGTCTACCTCCTCTGTATCACTAGTATGCAAAACTCTAAAGCTATTTTCCATTTTATCCACGACTTTTTGAGGATCCTCCTCGTCCTGAAAACCCATAAAAGTTAGTGGAGTCAACCTTATAAATTGACCAACCCAGGTGATCTTAGGTGAGCCAGTAACAGGCCAGCATGATTAGATCGATAGGACTGCGATGCCATAATCTGAGCAAGCATTTGAATGGACTAAAAAAACTCAGTATTAGAGACATCCCTCTATGGGTATTGATTATAGTTACTACTAGACTAAGAAGCTCGAGGAGGACTACTTAAAACTAGTGGAACCCTAGGAGGAGCAGTGAAATCAGGTGTACGGGTCCATATCGAGTCTGCATTCTTTGCGTAAGGAAAACCTTATCAACATTAGCCCTAGTTGGGCTAGAGGTTCCAGCCAAATTCCTATGGCCATCAAATATTTATGGAGGCATGATATGAAATGCGAGAAATTTTGGAGTTAGAGAAAACTCATAGTAACTAGACTCTTTACCATGAAATAGAACACAAAAGGGAAATATTTCTAAATGTCTTGTAGCCTCCCCCGTATAAGTGTGGTGCACTACACACCCATAAATAGGACACTTCTTGACACAGATTATAGACACCATGGGATCTTGAATCGTACTCTGATACCAAGCTTGTCCTGACTCGAACAGACAACCTAACCCTACCAAGGCATGAGATGACCTCTTAGCCTTTTTTATAAGCATAGTGAAATACAAAATATGAAAAATCCAACCTATAATGTAAAGAGTTTGATAAATCATAATATAAAGTTTGAACCTCAAATCCAAATCCAGAAACAATAACCCAATATTGTCAATAAACCTCTATCCATAAAATATCTACTAAGTTGGGACATGACCCATACTATGCCAAAAGAAAACCAAAGAAAGGATATAATGAAGTGAATGAAAAGTAACAAGGACTTCTGATTAATGAAGAGCTCACCACTCCTTATCAACCTCTCAATAGGATAACAAATCACTTAATGTTGCACAGGATCACAAAAAGGACCTCCGAACCTACGTCATGAAATGATGTAGCATCCGGGGATGGTCATTAGAGTGAGTACTAGCATGTAGCCCAATAAAAAAAGGATAAAATATACATGTACCAAAAATAGTCAAAATAACACATGATTATACTCCATAATAATAATAATAAAATATGGGGTAGGGAAATAAGGAATATAAGGATATAACCATTTAAAATATAGTCCTGAACTATGTAGCTTTTCATCGTGATCTAGTAACCCATGAGCTATATGGGTTTGGTACTCCCCAATCGGTGGGGCCTAAGTCTATATTTGTCGCACATACTGAGGTTAGGCAAAAATCATAACTAGACTAGAGCTACTATATTATCCTCATGTTAAGGACCTTATTTTATTGTCCAATTTAGGTTTGACATCCCTATGCCAGCAAACATAGGTTTGGGGCATTGGTCACAAGGGCATACACCTTTATGGTGACACTACATAATCCTCTTTTAGCCTAATTAAAACATTTCCCTTATTTTAGTTAAGGAGTCATTCATTAAGGAATTCATTTATTGGTTGCCTCATATCAAGACTTTCAATCCTTTCGTATCATGCCAAGAAAATATTTTCATAAAACATTATTGACTCCTTCACCCAATTATTCAAAAACATAAGCATATGCATCATCAAATATGCATAAAATCTCAAAACAAGTCATAAAGTTCATTTTTAATGCTTCAAAAGGGATGGGTATCATTTTCGTTCATTATCTTAATTCAAAACTTTTTGAGTTACTTAAAAGTTATAATTTCCAAACATACATAATATTCAACCTGAAAGTTATACAGTAAAATGCATCTTTTCACTCATTTTGTTCCAACCTCTAAGGTATCCACAAGTTGTTAGAAATAGTTGTATAAAAAGGAAAAGACTCATATTTAATATTTGTAAAAAAATGCCCAATTCCAACTTTAAAACGTTAATAAAATAAGTATAATGATAATGAATTTCACACTTTAGGATAGTAATTAAAGTAGGTATTGTTCAACATGCCTTTTTGAAGAGAATTTTCCCCGAAGATAGCAAGAAGAGAAGTCCCCAACTTGAACCCTAACCTTACTACTTTTCAACCTTAGCCTTTTGTTTTTCTCTAGAGTAGAGAGGAGAAAGAACGTGAAAAATTAGATAACTGATGAGTAAATAGGTTTATATAGGGATTAAAGTCATTTAATTGGGTAAAAAACCAAAAAGACCTTGACCCAAATAAAAAATAAATGAAATCTGCATTTTGTACCCTTGGGTGTAGCACACCTTTATCGCACCACCCCAATGGAATGACACACCCTTATTATAGAGTGAATAGTGTGTGGCATGCTCTTGTCATGGAACTTCACTAGCTTCGCATAAGGGTGTGCCTCCCCCTCCGAAGCACACCCTTAACGTGGACCCTTACTGTTTTAGGGTTCCAAAACTTCCTAAAATGCAATCAAAATTTTTTAAAATACATCCTAATGGTCCTATTATCATACCTTACCATAATTACACTAAAAAACGACCATTAAACACTAAGGAGATATCGAATTAAATTCATTGAAAAATCTTGGGGTTAACATACGTCTACTCATTTTTAATGCATTTTAGACTCCGTAACACCTAGGGTGTTACATTGACATTGGGAAATATCTTGAAAATACCCCGTGTGATAGCCCCAAGACTTTGCATTCTTCATATTCGCACGAGAATTTGATTTGTTCTTTGATTTGCTTTTCCCTATTGGCTAGTACTATGGCCTTTGACAAAAATCCTACTAGCTTCATCATCACTGTCTCATTCAAAATGACTTCGCACATCACAAGATCTAAGTGTTTGCCACACTTGATCAAGAATGATAGGCTCCTTGGTTTACATTATTGAATTCTCAATATCGCAATATTCTTAAGTCAATGAAAATAGCAAAGACCATGCAAGCATCTCCTCGTTCTCTTAATTTTAGCAGTCTATAAGTCTACAATAAGTTTATTAAACACATATAAATGATCTTTCAACAAAGTACCTGGCTCCATCTTAAATGTATGAAGGCGTCATTGTGACAACATTGTTTTTGTCACTGATTGGTCCTAGTATAGCCCTTGTAGCTTATCCCATAACTTTTTGACTGTATCATTAATATCTGTACTCACTTCACAGAGCATGCTAGGTGCAAGGGACAATTGGATGACACTCAATGCATTACCTTTCAATATTCTCCTTATCGAAATTTGATGTATCATCCAGGTACTTTCTATCAATAACGTAGATTGAACCGCTATCTTCTGGATCTTCTAGTTATTGAAGTTGTTATGAGTACTAAATCTATTAATTTCAAACTTCATAGAACTCATTGTTACTTGTTTTTTCCGTTTTACTACAAATAATATTTGAAAAATATAGAAAACCAAAGTAATTCTTTTATGATATGGAAGTTCAGATTATGCTGTAATGACAGAGACTACTCAGGTAGAGCCTTGACTTTGATACCAATTGTTAGTGAATAAGTGGAATAAATAACAAGAAAAAGATACAAGATTTAGCATGGTTCATATTAGAATGATTCTACATCCACCAGAGAACAACCACCTTTATAGTATTAACACAAAAAAAGGAGACCAAAATACAGCTAAGAAATTATTCTCTCAACTCTCTACTCTTACAATGTATTTTTTTTATGATTTTCAAATGGTTTCAACAATGAAGAACGACCATCCTTTTATAGATGGTTAAACTCGGATTCCAAGTATAAATCAATAAAAGGAAAAATAAATACAAAAGATATTCTTCATAAATATTTGCATTATCTCCAAATTTATTTCCTAGCCAAGTAAAAGGACACATGAAATTTTCTTACATATGAATTTCACCCCATAAAATAAACCAAACCAACTCTTTCATGTTTATAACTCCTACATCGCCATCACTTTTTTTAGAGTCATGACTCTATTAATGTTTAACTTAAATAAGCCTATACGGGGGTTCTCCCATTAACTTGTTATAACAACTTTATTTGATATATTAGAGAACTAAGAAAAACCAAGTGGTACTATTTGGCATGGATTTCTATCAGTTTAAATTTTATAATGGACCTACTATTGTTAAAAAGGGTATCATTTCTATATTTCCAAATAGACTATAAAATTGAAGGGGTAATGATTGATATCAATATGGATAAACTATTATTTAAGAGGATGTGGGGTTGAGTAGTTATTCCTGCCAGTGAAAACATTCATATGATCAAGAGTAGATTAGTAATTTTCACTCTTTGGATAATGATTAGACATAGGAAGATCTAGGTAATTATCAAACTTTGAGAAAGTTTTCATGTATAGATATGATGTTAGCGAAGAAGATTAGAGGGAGTTTTTTTTGAATAGTATACCTTAGGTTTATTGAGATTTATTTTTTGGCCAAAGAAATTTTTCATGTTTAGATAGTATACTAGAGAACAAGAATAGACGATGGAGTATCTTTTGAAAAATATACCTTAGGTTTATTGAAGTTTATTTTTTGGCCAGAGATCTAACCTAGTAAATAAAATATGGGGATAATGGTGGAAACATTTTTCATGTTATCTTTGGCAAAAAGGATTATATCATCGGCAAAGAGTAGGTAAGGAAGAATATAAGAGATAATTAATTTATTTTGATAGGTGACCAATGACTTTGGTCGACAGCTTGATTGATAAGTCAGAAAAGAGATTCCAAGAAAATGATAAGCAAATAGGGAGATAGTCCTTATCTAATTCTACTTGAAGGATTAAAAAAGTTTGTTGGTTCCCCATGAATAAGGATAGAAATGGTAAAAGATCATAATAATTTTTACTAAACAAAAAAGACTGAAGAGGGAGAAATAGGTGAAAGATCATTATTTCAGTCTATCAAAAGCTTTTCAAGGTATACTTTTAACATCATTTTTCCATTTTTTTTCCTTTTGATCGACTAAAGAAGTGATTTGCTTCTTATACAATGATAACATTATCATAAGCTCTTCTATCAGGGATGAAACTACATTGAGTTAGAATAATGATTTTATTTAGGAAAGATCTTATTTGATAAAAAAAATCATTGGAACTCGAGCTTGCTATCATTCCCATAAACAAACTATATAGACTTGTAACTGCCATAACTACACCGTATTCTAGGCTTAGAAGGGGTTAACATGAAGGAACAAGTAGTTTATCAGCTACCGAAACTTGTACCTCTATCATCTCTCGTGCTCTATCCACTAAGGGGCAGGAGTAGAAGAAAGTTTCATGAAACGAACACGAAAAAGTAATGATTCCTTTCACTTTGGAGAAGACTCTAACATTTACTTTTCTAGATAATGTAGAAAAAAGGATGATGGTACCAGTTCTCCCATAATTGCACAAGATATCTGTTAACATAAGGCTATTTAACAGATGAAATTCATCAACACATGGTCGTGATTGCTGTCCTATAGGAGAATTGAGATAACCCACTCTTCCATAACTAAGTGTCCTTGAACTTGGAAATGTAGGTGGGAGCTCTACACATGCCAAACTCCCTCTAATAAAGATATTAGTATAAAATTTTAGGGCTACAATAACCCAGCTTTTAAAAGAAATGTTATGGCTATTATTGTTGCTAATAATCTTGCCGTTTTAGCTTCGAGTGAGACTCAATAGAGGATAATGGAACTTTGCTATAGATGTTCCCTTTTACTAATCTTATGCAGGTCCCGACATCGGGATACTCTGAAGTGATATCCATATTTTGGAATAACAATGAACTCCATGGTTCTAACCGAACAAGAAAGTCACACTAGTCTCAAGGTTAGTCCAAACAATTTTCCTTCGTTCGCTTCAGTTATATAGGCTGAAAATAGGTACACGCACAAAAAAAATTTAGTATTTAAGTTCTTCCTTAATACTTTTTACTAAAGAAACCATTTGACGAAGATAACAAAGTTTTTCAAAAAGGATAGTTTTTCAAATAGTTAGTGAAGTTAGTTATGGAGCAGTGAGTTAGTTTCTTGCTAAGTTGTTAGGTAACTACTTATATCAATACCAATATGTAACTCATTTATTCTTAAGAGATTCAATAAGAAATTACTTATTTCACTCTTTCAATTTTCTTTGGATCATCTTCTTTTCTCTTTATTGTTTTTATTTCTTATTTCATTACTGCTTGAATGTCATAAGGATATGCAGATTCTCAGAAAAATAACGTAGTTATTGATTTGTAATTCAAATCTCTTTCTTTGTGATGCTAATTTAGAGGTTTATGAATTAAGTTCTTAAAGGTCTTGAAAGCTGTGATCAAGAATGGCTATTCTTGAAGAACAAACAAGTCAATCTTCTGGTATAATTCTAGTGAATTCAAATCGTGTTCAAGCTTAAGGAATCAATTACAATCAACCTTTGGTTCTTTCCCCGTTAGACGTCAAGGGAATTCAAATTATCTCTTTTCAACTGACGGGTATTGAAAATTTTGCTATGTGATTTTGATCAATGAGAATTGCTTTGTTGGGTAGGAACAAATTGGGGTTGGTAAATGGTTCTTATAGTAAAGAGAAATTCCCTGAATGTATGAGAAGTCATTGGGAAATGGTTAATACCATTGATCTGTCATGGCTGATGAGCTTTGTGTCAAAAAGTTTACTGGGAGTCATTATGTATGCCTCCGATGCTCAGTCTATGTGTCAATATTTACATGAAGATTTACTAAATTGGTGGTTCAAGTATCTTTATATTCATAAGGAAGCCACTTTTAACAAAGGTATAAGTTCAGTTTTATTGTATTCGTCTAAAGTCAAGAACGTTTGGGAGGAAGTTGAGGCACTTGTTCCTGCTTCTTATTGTGAATGTGAGAAGTGAAAAGAGTTTATTGCTCATCTTCAGAAGTTAAAGTTGTTTCAGTTCTTGATGGGGCCAAATGAGTCTTAAAACTAGGCTAGTAGTCAGATCTTATCAATGTATCTACCCTCTCTCAATCAGGCCGGTGGTATGTATGAATAAGGGAAAAACCATGATTTTCTATATCTTTCATATAGGGTAACAAGGAAATCTATACATACTAATAACTATATATACTAAATACAATTAAAGAATGCTAAGCTAATAATATATAAATACTTCCTAATATATGAAAGATAATTAAAACTAAATATGGTAGGTAAATATCATAATTGGTGTTGATTAGCACCCCCTCAAACTGATCGTGGTCAATCAAAAGTTTTTTAGTATTGAACTCATGTCATTTGTTCATTTGAGACCCGATGAAAAAAATCTGCCAGTTGATCCCTAGAGGAAACATGAGGAAGATAATTAAGACCGTCATTAAATTTTTCTCCAACAAAGTGATAGTCAATCTCGATATACTTGGTTCATCATGAAAAATATGATTGGTGGAAATATTTAAAACACTTTCATTTTGACATTACATAGGTGTGAAAGAGGAAAAGCAAATGCCAAAATCATCCAAAAAAAGACGCAACCAAATCTTTTCACTGCAAGTAGTTGACATAGCATGATATTCTGCTCGGGTGGACGATTTGGACATGGTTTCCTTTTTCTTTGACTTTCAAGACAGTAAGGAGTTTCCAGGAAATGCACAATACCAAGTGGCCAAATAAATAGTATCAAGCACCTACCATTATTAGCATCTGCTAACGCACATAAGAGAGTAGGTGAGTCATGATTTTAATGCATGACCATCATTGTGTTTGATTAAAGATAACAAAGAAGGCAATGAACATTTGTAATATGAAGTCATTGTGGGTCAGAAAAAACCTAAATAAGTATATGAACTGCATGAGCAATGTTAGGTCTAGTGATAGTTAAGTAAACCAAGCTCCCAACAAGGCATCAGTAAAGTATCGGGTCTGAGAGAGGTTCCCCAACAGTCTTAGAAAAACGAGTGTTCTGCTTCATGGGTGCATAAACAATGGTCTCATTAGTTAGGTGAGACATGTCCATAATTTCTTTAGTATACTTCCATTGGCAAAGAAAGTAGCCACTAATATTATGAGAGATTTCCAGACCAAGAAAATAAGGTTCATGCCCCAAGTACTTCATTTGAAATGAAGATTATAACATACCTTTAAGATGTATAACTCCTTTAGTACATCCCTAGTAATCAAGAGATCATCGACATTGATTAGCACAAAAACCATTCCTCATGGTGATGGAGAGATAAATAGAGAATAATCATGGTCACTTTGTCCATCGTCAATTTGCAAAATAACAGACTTCAACTTAGAGAACCAAGCACATGAAGCTTGATTCAAGCCATAAATTGCCTTCTACAATTTTTATACTATGGATGGGAATTTAGAACCTAGAATGAGGCTTCCAATTACAGTGTTAGATAACTAAAAACTAATAAAGGAATTAATGACATCCACCTGCGAAATGCCCCATTGTCGAACTGTAATACCCCGTACTTTATCGTAGCAAATTTCATCTCAAGAATGTCTAGTATTACCTTCTAAATTTAATGATGGTTATTCCATGAGGGATTCAATATTTTCACTATTTGTAAAGTGGGAAATTTAATAAGCTTTTCATCGATATAAGATTCGCCCAAATCCGATAACCAGGTCAGAAGTTATGACTATTTCAAGTTCCCATCGTAAAATAGTGTTATATTAGTCAGTGGCGTGCCGCACCACAAGCGGAAATGGCATTTGGAAAATTCCTGTAGGGGTCTGCGATTATGCCGCGTCGCGTCAGGGCCCAAATTCAGAATTGTCCATTTTTCAGTGTCTCAGTGCAATTTCCTACGCATCGCGCCAAAGTTCCAGGTTACAAAGGAAGTGGAAACTTGATGACCCCACGTCGCACCATCCCTTAATTTCTCAATTGTCCAAATCCAGTGATACGGTACGACAGTGCCGCATCGCGCTAAAGATCCAGTTCGAGAAATTTTTACAATTTTAAAACATGCATCCAAGGGTTAAAGGGGTCAATTTCCTACCCCTATTTAAACCCAATAACACGTGATTCAACTACTTTTCACTCAAAATACACTCTCTTCTATAAAAAACTCTCAAGAACAACCTAGGGCTTTTCATAGAAGATTCAGAATCAAGAACTTCCTTCGTTAATCTTCACGAAATCACGAACCAAGGTATGCACAGTGTTCATTCATAGACTCCTTTCATCCATGAAGCCAAAAAATCTCTTTTCTAAGTTTAATTTTATATATTTCTCTATGAATTTCATGTTAGATTTCCCTATGAATTTCATGTTGTGTATGTTGAGAATGATCAATTGAATTCAAATCCATTTTGGGTGACCAATTTTATGTGGAATTGATTTGTATAGATGTATATTCATGTGAACCTATGAATAAACCCTAGGATGATGAAATTAGAGATGAATCATGATGATCAATTGTTGTAGTGTTGTCTACATGTGCTATGCCTACCATGTGTTTGATTAAATGCCTAGATGAAGGAAAAGTGCCTAACGAGCATGATACGATGAAATCCCCATGTATGTACAAGTTATGCCTATCACATGTTTTGATGGAATGCTTCTATAAATGTATTATGGATTATGATGTTAGTTATATGTTTAAGTAAGTTATATTTGGTCAGTTTTCTTCCATTGAGTCCTGGGGGTATTTGTACCCGAAATATTAGCTGTGTGCCTAGAGCCATGTCATGTTTCCACGATACTCTCAGTCAAGATATGATCCTTAGACTTTAGACAGTCTTATGACTCTGGAAATCTCCATGATCTCATGAACTCAGTCAGTTGTCAGATGTCAGTAGTATTCCATCAGTCAATGAAATTCAGTAACTCAGTCCATGTTCAGTTTAGTAAATCATGTTCAGTGTCTATTAAGATGGGAGTAGAAATTAGCATCGAGTAAGCCCAAGGATCGGAACTCACCTGTTATATGAGGGTGTGATTCTTAGAAGCAATCTTTGTGTTCCAGAACTATATAGCCAGCATAGGTTGAGACATTATAGCCTACTATATGGGGGTAGATGAGGTTGCTTAACCTGCTATATGAGAGTTCCCACAATTATTATTAAAGTTACCTATTATATTAGGGTCACTCACATATGGTCCTTACTAGTGGCGCGGTATTGACACCCTTCCAATTAGGGCATCTATTGGACCCCAATTCAGCTATAATATGTCATTTGGGGCATGTCGGTTATATGACTACCTCCCACAGTATCAGTAAAAGAACTCAGATAGTTCTTTAGAATTCAGGACTGTCAGATACAGTCAACTCAAATACAGTATGGAACTCAACTAGTTCCATCAGATTTAGGACTATCAGATACAATCACTTATGTTATCAGTTATATTCAGATTCAGTAATCATGTTATCATATATTAGTGTCAGTTGTTATGTCTTATGCATGTATTCTCAATCTCATGATGGTTAGTCAGTTATTATTATTGTTCATGCATATGAACCCCATACATTAAGCCTACCTCACATGCAAACCAATACATTCAAAGGACTGACATTTTTGCACTATGGTGTCTTATACCATAGGTTCAGAGACACGATCTCCAGAGCAGTAGTAGATTCCAAATATCCATAGACAGAGTTAAAAGTGAGTCCTCATCTTTAGAGAACATAATTATTTCTCTATTATTCCATTAATCAGTTTAATTAGTTGGAGTTAGTTGGGGATATGTCCCATCAACTCCGTACTAAGATAGTTCAGTCAGTTAGATGTTTTCTAGACTATCATGTTTTAGACTTCAGTATGTTCAATTTTGTTTTGGGTATTCTATTAACCCATACAAATGTTATATCATTCAGATCATGTTCAGCATTGAACCTTATGGCCTTTCAGTGCATGTTTCCACATTATTATGTCATATTATGCAGTGTACAGGTACAAATATCAATCATAGGTTATCTTGTGATCCTTCAGGGTAATGAGCACTTTTTTGCATTCTGGGTACCATATTTCGGGCATTACAAACTTCGTATCAGAGCCTAAGGTTCAATAGAGTCCTAGAAAGTCTGAAAGCAGCATCTACTAGAGTGTTTTACATAGGTATGTTGCGGGCCACATTTATGTACAGGAGGCTATAAGATGTTTTAGGAACAGTTTCCCCTCTTTCAGTATTTATGTCATACCAGTGAGCATAATCTTAAGTGAATCTCTCAGTCTAATCCATTTATCCCTTTCTTCTATAGAACATGCCTTCTAAAAGAAGAAATGGGAATCAGCCAGCCCCTCATCCCGAAGTACCTTTGGGTGAACATATTTCTCATGCTAAGTTCTGAGCTATATTCACTACTTTTGCTAACCCAGTTGCTGCTTAGAATAAACGACCAGCTGTCATTCTGACTAATCCAGTGGACAATTCAGCTACATCTAGGATTTGGGATTTCACCCAAATGAATCCTCCATCCTTTCTCGGGTCTAAGACAGATAAGGACCCTCAAGAATTCCTAGATCAGGTGTAGAAGGTGATAGATATCATGGGGGTGACTACTGTTGAGAGTGTTGAGCTAGCTGTATATTAGTTGCAGGATATTGCTTACACTTGGTTCAAGTAGTGGAAGTCAGAAAGAGTAGATGATGCAGGGTCAGTTGAGTGGGAGAAGTTTACATTTGCTTTCCTCGATAGATTCTTTCCCCTAAAGCTTAGGTAAGCTACCTTCAGTCAAGGAAAATGATATCTAAAGGATATGTATATCATCTTGTTCAATTCAAGGACACTAGTTTTGAAACTCCCAGACTTGAATCAGTTCCAGTTGTAGGTGAATATTTAGATGTATTTCCTATAGATCTTCCAGGAATTCGTCTCAAAAGGAAAATAGACTTCGACATTAATCTTCTTCAAGATACTAGCCTATATCTATTCCACCATAAAGAATGGCACCAACAGAACTCAAAGAACTGAAAGAACAATTGAAGGATCGCTTAGATAAGGGATTCATCAAGCCCAAAATTTCCTCATAGGGCGCTCTTGTATTATTCATGCGCAAGAAAGATGGTTTTCTTAGGATGTGTGTAGACTACCATCAACTTAATAAGGTCATGGTCAAGAATAAGTATCCTCTTCCCAGAATCGATGACTTGTTTGACCAACTTTAGGGTGCCAGTTATTTTTCTAAGATAGATCTCAGATCCGACTATCATCAGCTAAGAGTTAGAGAACGTGACATTCCAAAAACAACTTTCTATACTCAGTATGGTCACTTCAAATTCTTAGTTATGTCCTTTGGTCTTACGAATGCCCCAGCAACTTTTATTGACTTGATGAACCGTGTGTTCATGCAGTACTTGGACATGTTTATCATAGTCTTCATAGATGATATTCTAGTCTATTCATGTAGTGAGCGTGATCATGTGGACCATCTCAGAACAATACTTTAGACTCTCAGAGATTATCAGCTATTCGTCAAATTTTGTAAGTGAAAATTTTTGCTAAGGTTAGTAGCATTCCTTGGTCATATCATTTCTGGTGATGGAATTAGAGTGGATCCTCAAAAAACCAAAGTAGTAAAAAGCTGACCTCACCCTGTCTTTCCATCAGATATCAGGAGTTTCTTGGGTTTGGCCGGCTATTACAAATGGTTTATTATGGGATTGTATTTTATTGCATCCCCTATGTACAGATTAACTCAGAAGAAAGTCAAGTTTCAGTGGTCAGATCCTTGCGAGAAGAGTTTTCAGGAGTTGAAGACAACTCACCTCAGCTCCAGAATTAATTCTTCCAGATAGTCCAGATGGTTTTCAAGTTTATTGTGATGCATCTAGAGTAGGTTTGGGTTATATCCTCATGCAGCAAGGTAAGGTCATATCCTACACCTCCAAACAACTTAAGCCCCATGAGGAAATTATCCTACTCATGATCTTGATTTAGCAGCCGTAGTCTTTGCCTTGATGATTTGGAGGCATTATCTATATGGTGTTCATGTAGATATGCTCATTGATCATAAAAGTCTTTAGTATGTCTTTTCTCAGAAACATCTTAATCTTTTTCAGAGAAGGTGGTTAGAGTTCTTGAAAGATTATGACAAGAGTATCCTTTATCATTCGGGCAAGGCCAACGTTGTGGATGATGCTCTCAGTAGACTATCCATGGGTAGTGTTTCTCATGTTGAGGAAAGTAAGAAGAAGTTAGCTCAGGAAGTCCATCAGCTTTCCAGACTAGGCGTTCGCTTAGTCGATATAGAATAAGGTGATATATGGGTTCAGAGTAGTTCAGAATCATATCTAGTTTTTGAGGTGAAAGAAAAGCAAGATAGAGATCCTAACCTTGTCAAGTTGAAAGAGTTAGTCCAGGATCATAAAGTAGAGGTTTTCTCCCAAGGGGGAGATGATGTCCTTCAATGTCAGGGTCGTCCTTCCAGGTGTAGATGACTTAAGGCAGCAAATTCTTGTAGAAACGCATGGTGCATGCTACTCTATTCATCCAGGGGCCATAAAGATGTACCGCGACTTTCGAGAAATCTATTGGTGGAGTGGGATAAAGTGAGATATTACAAAGTTTGTGGCTAAGTGCTCAACATGTCAATAAGTTAAGATAGAGCATCAGAAGCCTAGTGGGTCCATGCAGGAGTTTAGTATTCCTACTTGGATGTGGGAAGTTGTGAACATGGACTTCGTGATGGGTTTGCCTCAAACTCGTCATCAACATGATTCAGTCTGGGTCAGTGTAGATAGAATGAAAAAATCAGCTCATTTCCATCTATTTCATACCTCTTATTCAGCCGAGGATTACGCCAAACTCTTTATCAAGGAGTTGGTCAGATTACAAGGTGTTATATTGTCCATTATCTCAGACAGAGGTACCCAGTTCAACTCTCATTTCTAGAAAGCATTCTAAAAGGGTCTTGGTACCCAAGTTCATCTTAGTACATCCTTTCATCCTCAGAAAGATGGTCAAGCAGAAAGGACCATTCAGACGTTAGAAGATATGCTAAAGGCATGTACAATAGATTTCAAGGGAAGTTGGGATGACCACTTACCTTTGATTGAGTTTGCATAAAACAACAACTATCATTTCCAGTATTTAGATGGATCCATTCGAAGCTCTCTATGGTAGGAGATGTAGATCTTCTATTGGTTGGTTCGAAGTTAGTGAGGCCTCAGTTATAGGGCCCAACTTAGTGTTCGATGCCTTAGAAAATGTCTAGTTGATTAGACAAATACTCCAGGCTGATCAAAGCCGATAGAAGTCTTATGTAGATGTTCATAGAAAAGATCTCGAGTTTGAGATTGGTGATCATGTCTATCTAAAGATCTCTTCCATGAAGGGAGTGAAGATATTCGGCAAGAAGGGAAAGATCAGTCCCCAATATGGTCCCTTCAAGATTCTCAGTTGCTTTGGAAAGGTAGCCTATGAGCTTGAATTACCTTTAGATCTAGCCTCAGTTCATCCAGTCTTTCATGTCTATTTACTCAAGAAGTGCATTGGTGACACATTAGTTATAGTCCCTATTCAGAGCATTGATGTTTAGAACACTCTCTCTTATGAAGAGATTCCAGTTGAAATCTTGGACTCTCAGACTTACAGATTAAGGAACAAAGAAGTACCTCTAGTTAAGGTTCTTTGGTGAAATCATTCCATCGAGGGAAATACTTGGGAAGCAGAGGTAGACATGCATACCAAGTATCCTCACCACTTCTTTGTCAACTCAGATCAAGCTCAAGGTAACATTTCTCCTTAAGCTTACTTATTTTCAGGTTCAGTGTTCATCACAAACTTGGTATGCAGTTTCATGCTCATGTTCCCATTATAAACTTGGTTTCAAGTACCATTGCATATTCAGTCATGCACTCATGTATTAGTTCAGTTATGTAATTATGCATCAGACACGCATTATTATTGTGAGAAACTTAGTTCTTCAGAACACTCAGTCATGCATTCATGAATCAGTTACACATGCATCAGATATACATGTTCAGTATTATATGTTCATCTGTCAGTCATGTCAGTCATGAGATCATGTTGTAGTTATTCATGTTCAGTATGTATGTCAGTTCTCTTTTCTTCCCTCTCAGTTAGTCTCATTCAAGGAGGAATGTTCTCAAGGGGGAGATATTGTAATACCCCATACTTTTTTCTAGCTAATTTTATCTCAAGAATGTCTAGTATTAGGTTCTAAATTGAATGATGGTTATTCCATAAGGAATTTACAAGATTTTCATTTTTTGTCATGTGTTAAATTCAATAAGCTTTCCATCGATATAAGATTCACCCAAATCTGATAACCGGGTCAAAAGTTACGACTATTTTAAGTTCTCATCATAAAACAATGCCATATTAGTCAGTGGCGCACCGAGCCACAAGAGGAAATGATATTTGGCAAATTACAGTAGGGGTCCGTGATTATGGCACGTCGCACCAGGGCCCAAATTCAGAATTGTCCATTTTCCAGTGTCTTAGTGCAATTTTCCCCATGTCGCGCCAATGTTCCAGGTCATAAAGGAAGTGGCAACGTGATGGCCCCGCATCGTGCCATCCCTTAATTTTGCAATTGTCAAAATCCAGTGACATGGCGCGATAGTTCTGCGTCATGCTAAAGGTCTAGTTTAGGAAATTTTATAATTTTAAAAGACACATCCAAGGATTAAAAGGGTCAATTTCCTACCCCTATTTAAACCCCATAACACGTGATTCAACCACTTTTCACCCAAAATACACTCTCTTCTCTTAAAAACTCTCAAGAACAACCTAGGGCTTTTCATAGAAGAGTCAAAATCAAGAATTTCCTCCGTCAATATTCATAAAATAATGAACCAAAGTATGCGTAGTGTTCATTTATGGACCCTTTTTATCCATGAAGCCCAAGAATCTCTTTTCTAATTTTATGTTTATGGATTTGTTTATGAATTTCATGTTGGGTTTGATTTGTGTATGTTGAGAATGATCAATTGAATTCAAATCCATGTTGGGTGATTAATTTTATGTGGAATTGATTTGTATAGATGTATATTCATGTTAACCTATGAATAAACCCTAGGATGATAAAATTAGAGATGAATCATGATGATTAATTGTTGTATAATGTTGTCTACATGTGCTATGCCTACTATGTGTTTGATTAAATTCCTAGATAAAGGAAAAGTTCCTAACTAGCATGATACCATGAAATCCACAGCTATGTACAAGTTATGCCTATCACATGTTTTGATGGAATGCTTCTATAAATGTATTATGAATTATGATGTTAGTTATATGTTCAAGTAATTTATGCTTGGTCAGTTTCCTTCCATCAAGTCCTGGGGGTATTTGTACCTGAAATATTAGCCGTGTGCCTAAAACCATGTCATGTTTCCATGATACTCTCAATCATGTTATGATCCTTATACTTCAGATAGTTTTATGACTCAGGAAATCTCCATGATATCATGATTCAGTCCATGGGAGTAGGGGTCGCACCGCGGGGCTATTCCCATAACCTTACTGGAATTCACCTTTTTGTCGTCTAAACTTGTGTTAAGCATTTGTCCTTCATCCCAAGCCTTGTAGTGTTAATTCAACTTAATTTATAGGTTTTTCATCATCCATATATCATCATAATCAATTAAAAAAAATACTATAGCATCAAAAACCATGCATTAGAGGTCAAAACAACACAACATTCAAGACGACAAACTAGAAAATTAAGCTAAGAACTAGTTTTGCGCTATTAATATTTAACTATTGTTTGAATCTAAGCTTGATTCAATTGAACCTTGAACACTATAAAAAAGTTATTACACACATAATTACACAAAATAGCCTTAGGAATTCATTAAACACATTATAATTCTTTGAGATCAACTAGAACAACACCTAGCTCAAGCTAGTAACACTAGTTTTCTCATTTGAACTCTAAGTGACCAAATTAAATACAAAGTTGTTTGAACGACACCTTAAACATTGTAATCAAATAACTAAACAATTAGATTCTCAAATATATCATTTTTTAACACATTAAGTGAACTAATTGTCCTCAAAACAAGGATAAGTAAGCTCGGATAACAACACTGATGTGAATAAATCCACCTCAGATCACCACCCCACACTTAAAGCCTTGTTCATTTATGAACAACTCTTTATTCTAAGCATCATAATCTGAGGTGACTCCATACTTCTACTACAAGAAAGACACTCAAGCTAGTACTACAATGACTACACAGAACGCAAGTTCCTACACTAAGCATGTTACACAAACAATTAAAAGTTCAAGAATACTACTTAAAACATCCTAGCCTCAAGAATTGTCTCACCAAAGAAGGGGATACGGGCTACAAACGAGGCTACTAAGACTAAGCTAAAGGCTCAATGGGGTTAACAAGGATTATGCACAAGAGTAGGTCAAAAGAAGGTATGAAACATGCCTATCAAAGAAATGCCTATATCATCTCCTAAACCCACACTCTTTATTTCGCTTTGCACATACACACCAGGAAAGTTCTAGATATCATATACAACAATGAATACACAAAACCTCACGCGCACATGGCATATGCTCAATTCAAGTAGGATAATTATAGACTCTTAACCAACAATCACATCAATTCAAAATTAAGCCAAAAAGTACAAGAGTTATAATCATCAGCCTAAAAGTCTCAAAAGTAGTAATTCACACAATCAATAAGCTTTTACAACCAAAAAACTTGCATCATGTAATAAAATATAGCGCTAACAAGAATATCCCACACAAAAACTTTTAAAATTACTCGCTAAAAATGGGAAGTTCCCCCACCCTACACTTACAAATATACTTTGCCCCCAAAGTGTATTTAAAATTAGAGATAGAAATACTCTCTAATGCCTCTAGGTCTAGCTAGTAGCATCTGTTTTCATCAAAGAGGTCTGGGGACCCTACACTTAGTCTTCGCCATGCTCCTTAGCTAAGGTTTTCTGGTGCTCAAACTTTTCCTCAACCTGTGACTCGATAAAAAAATTGTAAATTAAAAATTAAAAATATTAAAAATTAAACCTATCTTAACTTGGGTTTCCTCCCGAGCAGCACTTGATTTAGTGTTGCGGCATGACCCAATCTCTGACTCATCCATTTTTCTTCATCATCTTCTTTCTACTTGGAGGCCATCTTCTTATTTATTTCTTACCTCTTGAGTGTGAACTCTCAAGGTCAATAACTCTCTCAAAAATAGCCTTTCCAGGCTCATCAAATTGCATCACCTCTACCTGGGGTGGTTGTGTCTTGGGCCGCTCAATCAGGAAATCCAAAGAGGTCTTTGGTGTCTAAACTCCACCATCCCACACTTATCCCCTTCAATCACTGTAATAATTCACAAATCTTTGCAGTGGGATAGTGTGTTGAGTGGTTGTACACTTTGAAAACTGCCTCTTGATCATCCAACCTCATTGTGAGCTTTCCCTCTCTCACATTTATCAATTCTCCTTCTGTTGCTAAGAATGGATGTCCTAAGATGACATACACTCTTTAATCTTCCAAAAATCTAAATGACAAAAATCAGCAGGAATAATAAACTTACCAACCTTGTTGAGAACATCCTCTATGATTCCTTCAGGATATGCTAGGGACTGGTCTTCTAATTGGAGTATCACAGAGCTCGGTCTCGGTTCCCCCAAGCCCTAAATGTTAAAAAAGGAGTGGGGCATCAAATTGATGTTTCCCACAAATCACTAAGTGCGTAGACCACCTAACTTTTGCTAATTTGAATAGGGAGCATAAAACTCCTAGGATCTTTGACCTTTTTGGGCATCTTCTGCATCATAACCAAACTACACTCCTCAATGAGTGCTACTATCTCAACATCCTACAGCTTAACTTTGTTAATGACCACGCCCTTTAAGTACTTAGCATACTTGGACATTCCCTACAAAATATTTAAAAGAGGAAGATTAATATGAAGTTCTCTGAATATGTCAAAGAATTTCTTGATGCATGCATCCTCCTTTTCTTTTCTAAGTCTCTGTGGGAAAGGTGGTGGTGGTATTTCCTTCACCTATTCAACTACTTTGGTTTTCGAGTACTTAGACTTCCTCAATTTTGTAGTAACTTTGTCATCTACTTGTTGAGGAACCAACTTTGAATCTACCTACTTGTTTTTCTTTGGAGGTTCTTTATTGAGTTCTTTACCACAAAACATCACTGACTTAGGATTTACACCACACATGGCTGTAGAATGACCACTGTTCCCAAATATCTGACACCAAATATTTGTTTGATGAATTGCATTATCTGTTGCTGTAGGTTGTGTAACCCCCAATTTTATATTGCTAGTTAAGTAGTTAACTGATTCTGTAGTGCAACAATCTGCATTGATATAGTAGTAAATTGGTCCACCTCCAACAAACCTGCAACCTTTTTTGGAGAACTTCTCAAGTCCCCATGCCACTCTAGATTCCCTTGTGCAATCCATTTGAACAAGGTGTATAGCTTATCATACATCAATTCCAATGCTTAACCACCTGCAACTGAATCTAGCAAAATTTTTGTGTTGTGATTAAGTTCCCCAACAAAAGCATGAGCTAGTACCTGACTGGGCTACTGATGATGTGGACAGTCTTGAAAAACAGCTTTGAACCTCTCCTATACATGATGTCAGTTCTCATCTAGATTTTGTTTGAAGCTCACAATCTCACTGCACATCTCACAGTTTTAATAGATAGAAACAATTGGATGAGGAATCTTCGTGCTAAGTCATTCCAGGTTGTGATTGAACTTGCCATCTCAACATTCAACCACTTTTTTTCTTCCCCCAATAGTGAAAATGGGAAAAGTGTCAGTCTATCATCTTCAGTTGACATATCCTTAGGGATGAATGTGTCACTGATCTCCAAGACGTTCCGTAGGTGGACTTATGGATCTTTATGTGAAAGCCCCATAAACTATCCACTGCTGATCAAAAACTGAACCATGTTCTATTTCAGCTGAAAGTTATCTATGACATCTAGTTTTTTAATAGGGGAGGTCAAATTCATCGAAAGTGGGGTTGCCACTTCACGAACTGTCCTGCAGGCTGGTAGATCTTTAGCCATGAGAGAAGGATTTTCTTGCTCCTCTTGAATTTGTGGGATATGATGGACAAGGACTACTTCTCTCCTTAATTAGTGATAGCATTGTTCGGGTTTGGGGATTGATTTGATCAATTCCCTATTCCTTCCCATCTTACTAGTCTATAAACCTATTTTCTACAAATTCAATACCAAGACCAAGTGTAAAGCACCAAAGAAATTGAAAAAATAAAAATAAAACTAAAATAGTTTCCAATTCACAAGTCCCCAGCAACAACACCAAAAACTTATTGTGCCCAAGCACACACGCAAGTGTACGTGGTCTCACCAAGTAGTAAAGTGGCCTTTTAGAAGCCAAGTATTGATACCATAGGGACTAGTGTTAAGTCACTATCCAATTTTAGTTTAACTATAGTGATTATATTGGTATAAAAAAAACTGAAAGAGTTTCAAAGTTGTAAACTAACGTAAAGTAAACAATAAAAAAAAAGTAAGAGCTTGGACATTAAATAAAGAAAAACTTGGGGTTAAAGCACTGTGAACAATCATACTAAGCTATTGAACTTCACTGATTAGATTACTTATCTTGGTTGTTGATTCACAAGGTTAATATTATGATCATGGTCTCTCGGGCCTCTAATCATCTATCTAACTTAGCCCTACAACTACATTGTTGAGTGGGGATGTGAGAGCTAAGCCAAATACATTTATATTTCATCCTATATTGAACCAAATAATGCTTCTAGGTATATCTCTATCCTAGATTCTAATTCAAATACCTTATTTTATAAAAGAATAAGAACCTTACTCTATTTACCCAATATTCTATCCCCTTATTCCCCCTCTCGAGCTCACAAAGATGACAATGGGTGTATTATAAGGGTAGATAATCCTTAAAATAGTTATAACAAGGATAAATAAACAACCAAATATGATAATCAATCAAAACCAACTCAATTCAAAGCAATAGTAATCATGTTCTTGGCCTTAACCCCAGAAAGGGATTTTAGCCACTCATGGATATAACCATAATCACCAAGGATAAATAAAAGATAAAATCCATAAATAAATTAAAGTAAAAGAAGAAACATACTAATTGAAGTGTTTTCCAGCCCCTCTCCAAGTTTCAAAGCCATCCAAGGTGTTTAACACCAAGTTCATGTGTCCTATTTATAGGAAGACAATTTTGGCCGTATTGGGAACAAGGTGTGCGCCGTAAGCCTCACTCCCTGGGAATAGGGTGTGAACCACAAGACACACTCTCTAGGAATAGAGTGTTCACTGCATGGTTTTTGACGTCTAAACTTGTCTTAAGCATTTGTCCTTCCATCCCAAGCCTTGTGGTGTTATTTACACTTGATTTACAGATTTTTCATCATCAATATATCATCATAATCAACTAAAAAATAATCCTATAGAATCAAACACCACGGATTAGATCTGAAAACAACACAACATTCAAGACAACGAACTAGAAAGTTATGCTAAGAACTTGTTTTGCGCTATTAAACTTTAACTATTGTTTGACTCTAAGCTTGATTAAATTGAACTTTGAACACTATAAATAAGTTTTTCTACACATAATTAAAAATAATATCATCAGGAACTCATTAAACATATTAGAATTCTTCGAGATCAACTAGAACAATACCTAGATCAAGCTAGTAACACTAGTTTTCTCGTTTGAACTCTAAGTGAACAAATTAAGTACAAATTTGTTTGAACTACACCTTAAACATTGTAATCAAATACTTAAACACTTGGATTCTCAAATATATCATTGTTAACACATTAAGCACACAAATCTTTCTCAAAACAAGGGTAAATAAGCTCGGATAACAACAATGAGGTGCATAAATTCACCTTAGATCATTATTCACCATACCCATGCATAAAATTTGTTTCAAAACCACCATTTAAACATAAAAAAAATGCATATTTAAATATGAAAGATCACATAAATAACAATCATTCAAAACGCTTAACCCATGTTCCAAAGCCACCATCAAAACTACATCGATAACTATTTAAAACTCATGCTTTTACAAAGTAATAGTTGGGGAAGAGTAATATGCCTGAAATATCAAGAGGTATGGCGAGAATTTGACCTTAGGAGCTCTAATTGATCATCTTCTTGGAAACCCTAACTATCTTGCTTGAGAAAATTTAGAGAGTTATTTTGTGAATAGTATGGTAATAAATTCCCAAAGAGGGTTTGAAGTCGTGGGTGCTTAATGGGGTAGGAGGGAAATTACCGGGATGCCCTTAATTAAAAGATTGAAAGCTGGTGCCCAGTTGCTATGGAAGACCTCACGACTTGTAGGGTCACCCTACTACCCATTTAGTGCAGTCATAGTCTGGACAGTGTCTAGGGTTACCCTATTCTAGTCTGGTTATGAGTCGCACCATATGACTCCTATCCAATCCTTATGACTCATAACATACTAGTTGTCATCACAATAGGAACTTAGGATAGTACACTTGTTTCCCTACGATTCACACCCTATGATTTGTTTTGAGACCTTATGACTCATAGGGTCCAAGTCGTAGTCAAGAAAGAATCCCAGGCCAGCATACTAGCCAGGCTACATTTGGGTCCCTAAGATCCACAATGACACCATACGACTTGCAGGGTGAGTTGAAGTGAGGACACTAAGCTCAAAGATCAAGAAATTTTGAAGGACCAAAAATCCTGGGTGTTACATTCTCCACCCTTAGGATCATTCGTCCCATAAAAACACACCCACTCTTACCTTTAATAAAGATAGAAAACAAAGATATAAAGAAAATTACAATTTAATTTAACAAAGTCAGAAAATAAAGATGTTAAGAATAACATATACCTTAAGCACGATTATTCGAAAGGGGGAACAAGAATGAATACTTAGACTTCATGTACTCTTCAGCTTCCCAAGTGTCCTCTTCAACCTTTTGGTTCTTCTATCGAACCTTTACTGAAGCCACATCCTTCTTCACAACTGGCGGACTTGTCGATCCAAGATCTCCACCGGGACTTTCTCAGAAGACAAGGAATCCAAAACACCTACACTTTCCAATGGAACCATTATGGAAGAATCACCCATGCACTTTCTCAACATTAACACATGAAAGATCAGATGAATAGAACCCAAACTCAAAGGAAATTCTAATTTATAAGCCACATTGACCACTTTCTTTAAAATCAAATAAGAGCCCACATAACAAGGACTGAGCTTCCCCTTCTTTACAAACTGCATCACTACCTTCATGGGAGACACCTTCAAGAATACCCAATTACCTACTTTAAATTCCAACTCCCTTCGCCTTACGTCCACATAGGAATTTTGGTGACTTTGGGCGGTCTTAAGACTATCCCGAATCACCTTCATCTTCTCCTTAGCTTGATAAACCAAATTAGGACCAAATAATCCAACCTCATAAACCTCAAACCACCCAATAGGAGAACGATATATCCTACCATACAAAGCCTTAAATAAAGCCATCCTAATGCTAGAGTGGTACCTATTATTATATACAAACTCAATGAGAGGCAAATGATCAATCCAACTACCACCAAAATCAATCACGCAGGATTTGAGCATATCCTCTAATGTATGAATGGTCCTCTTTGCTTGCCTATTTGTCTGAGGATGCAAAGTGGTGCTAAGGCTCACCTTAGTTCCCAGACCCCTCTAAATGTAACACCAAAAGTGTGAGGAGAGCTGAGTACCATGATAAAATATAATAGAAACAGGCACACCATGCAACTTGATAATTTCTTGAATGAACAACTTTGTATAAACCTTATTAGAGCAATTAGTTATCATAGGTAGGAAATGGGTGGACCCAGTCATCCTATCCACGATGAACCAAATTGAATAACACTAATGACAGGATCACGGAAGACCAGTAACAAAATCGATCTTAGTCACTTCCCACTTCTATTCGGGAAACTCAATGTCTTGAGACAACCCACCCGGTATCAAGTGCTCCACCTTCACTTGTTAACAAACCACACATTTGGAGACAAAATTTTCCATATCCCACTTTATGTTATTCCACTAATAGATCTCTTTCAAATCATGGTACATCTTCATTGAATTGAGATTAACATTGTACCTAAACTCGTTAGCCCCAGCCAAGATCCTCTCTCATAGCCCATCAATATCGGGAACACATAACCTACCTTAGTACCTCAAGATACCATCACCACCAATGTTGAAAGCAATCACTTTCTGCTGGAATATGCCACCCTTAATCTATATCAAGATAGGATCCAAAACTTGCTTCTCTGTCATCTCATCCCAAAGAGATGGCTTTACCACCTCTTACACCTTCACACCACTATCCTTAGAGTCCAAGAGATAAACTGCAAGATTAGCCAACCAGTGAATATCCTTCACCAATTCTCACTTCTTCTCCTCCACATGAGATAAACTTCTTATACATAACCTGCTAAAAGCATTTGCAACCACGTTATCTTTACCTGGATGATAGTGAAGAATCATATAATAATCTTGGAGAAACTCAAGACATCTTCTCTGCTTGAGATACAACTTCTTCTAGGTAAACATATTTTGCAAACTCTTAAGGTCTTAATAGATGTCAATATGACTTACAACTAAAGGCGCAAAATCTTCAAAGCAAAAACAACAACTAATAGTTCTAAGTCACGTATAGAGTAACTCTTTTCATAAAATTTCAACTGTCTAGAAGCATAGGCCACAACTTTACCAGGCGTCATCAACACACAACCCATGCCTACACGGGATGCATCATAATAAACAACAAAACCCTTACTACCCTCATGTAGGGTCAAAATTAGAGCCGAATTTAACTTTTCCTTCAACTTATCAAAGCTACCCTCACAAGCATCAGGCCATAGGAACTTTACCACCCTTTGGGTCACATTAGTTAATAAAGGAGCAATCAAAGAAAAAATTTCTACGAACCTCCTATAGTACTCGAATAAACCCAAGAAGATTCGAATATCGTTTGGAGTCATGGGTCAAGGCCACTTCTTAACCGCCTCAACTTTCTGCAGATCTATCATGCTCCCTTCAATAGAAATCACATCACCCAAATAACTCACTATATTCAACAAAAATTCTCACTTGTAGAATTTAGCATACAACCACTGATCCTTAAGGGTCTGCAATACTATTCAGAGGTGGTTGGCATGATCCCCCTCACTCTTGGAATACCCAAAATATCATCAATAAACATGATGATGAATAAGTCCAAAAATTAACAGAATACGCAGTTTGTAAGATCTATTAATGTTGCCAGTGCATTAGTCAAACCAAAGCACATTACTAAAAACTCAAAATGACTATACCGGGTTTGAAAAATAGTCTTAGGGATATCCATCTCCCTAACCTTCAACTGATGATAATCCAATTGAAGATTAATCTTAGAAAAGTACTTAGATCTCCGAAATTGGTCAAAAAACATCAATCCTTGGAAGGGGGTACTTATTCTTTACCATTACCTTATTCAACTAACGTAATCTATACATATTTGAAAGGGCCCATCCTTCATACGCACGAACAACACAGGTTCACCCCATGGAGACATATTAGGATGAATAAAACCCTTATTAAGAAGGTTTTTCAACTGCTTCTTAAGTTCCTTCAACTCAGACAGAGCCATTCTATAAGGAGACATAGAGATAGGGTGGTATCCAAAAGAACATCAATCTTAAAATCTATTTCCTTATTAGGAGGGACACCAGGAAGGCCATTAGGAAACATTTTGATAAATTCACAAATCATGAGAACTGAATGTAATGAAAGACCCTTGGATCCAAAATCTTTAACATGTACTAAATGGTATTAACACCCTTTGAAAATCAATTTTTGGGCTCTAAGATAAGATATAAACCTTTCCTTAGGCACTAGGTAACTCCCTTACCATTTTATAATTGGCTCATTCAGGAATTTAAAAATGACCTTATGGGCAGATAATCAAGAGAGTCATAACAAGAATGCAACCAATCCACCCCTAGGATAAAATCAAAATCAAACATATCCAATTCTATTAAATCCACCAAGGTCTCTCTACCATAAATATATACCACACAACTCCTTTAAACCCTTTTATCCCCCATAAAGACATCCACTAGGGTAGACACAGAGAACAAATTAGGAATACACTTAGGACCAAAACTAAAATAAATAACTACCTATGGGGTCACATAAGAAAGACTAGACACCGGATATAGAAGACAATACACATCATAGGGAAAGAGTTACTATATGTAGTTTTGATGATAAACAACTAACTGTAAGGGACTAGGTCCCTAGATGTTCATGGTATAATACATATGGCACGTGTGTTTGCACAGTTTTGTCCTCTTGTGTAACAATCTTGTAGAAGCTGCTTATACTGAATACGACACCTTATCCAATCATATTTTAACCCCAATCATTACTCCTCTAAATAAGAAAAAAGATTCTTCTTTAATAATTAGTTTTTGCACAAATCTAAAGAGTGATGAGAGGCAATAAAAATTCTATTTCAAGATTGCTCAAGCATTGCTAAGTTCTCATCTTCGTAGTATGTGTAAAGAGTGAGTGAGCATTCTTGAGTGCTAAATTTAATAAGAATTACTCATGCTATAAGTGTAATGTCTTTTTATGTTTATGCTCGAGAGTGCTTAGGTAGATTTGCCTAAATTTGATACTGATTAGAGTTAATCAGTGCAGAGGGTCCTTGGCATAGTTGCCAAGATGAGCTTGTAGTAGAGTTATTACAAACGAAATGAGCTTAGAGTTAGGCTAAAATTAAGTCTATAATTAATAGGTTGATTATAGTGGATTTTACTGGTGTTGGTGAGCGCAAGTTGTGTTTTTTCCTCCCTTGAGCAAGGAGGTTTCCACGTTAAATCTTGTGTGTTATTTCTTTCCTGCACTGACCTTAGTTTTTTTGCACTTTATTATTTGATTACTTGTGATTGACTTTGAGGGACCTGGTCACTTACTATGTGGTGCAAACCCCAAGGGTTCCAATAATTTGTATTATAGAAAGGTAGTTCTAGAAGGTCATACCTAGAGTGTCTTGGTTAGCATGGCTGCTCCACCTAGTAGACAAGAAGGACAATCTACCACCAAACCACCTAGATTTAATAAAAAGTACTATGGGTGGTGGAAAACAAGGATGTTTGTCTTCTTCATGGCCGAGGAATGTGAACTGATGGACATAATTCTTGATGGCCCTTATGTTCTAGTTAGATAAGTTAAAGAAAGAGAAGTGATAAGAATGATTGTCAAAACAAGGAGGGAGTTCAATGATAAAGATAGAAAGAAAGTTTAAAAAAATTACAAGGCTAAGAAATTGCTTGTCTGTGGCATAGGACCAGATGAATACAACTGGATTTCGACTTATAAAATAGCTAAGAAAACTAGGCACTCTTAAAGAGAGCTCATGAAGGAACCACTGAAATGAAGGATTCTTAAGTTGATAGACTGACCACTTAATATAAAGCCTTCATAATGAAAGAAGGAGAAACTATTCAGGAGATGCATAATAGGTTTACTTCTATCACTAATGAGTTGCACTGCTTAGGAGAAGTAATTCCTTTATACAAATAGGTAAGAAAAATACATGGGGTTCTAAATTTTAGGAAAGCAAAGTGGATGCTATCACTGAGGCTAGGAACTTGAAAAATCTCACCATGGATGAACTCATTGGGATTCTGAAGACTCATGAACTTAAAAAGCAGCAAGGGTATGAGAAAATAGATGTAAAAAGGGAAAAATATCTAGCACTAAAAGCATTTAAATCAGAATCTAATGAAGAAGACACTAATGTTGACTATTTGGAAAAATGAATAGTTAGAGATATAAGACAAAGTGGCTAATTTCAAAGAAGTGGGAGTAGAAGCAAAAAGGGAGGCACTATGGGAGTTTGTCACAAATGTGGAAGTCCTGAACATTTTTTTTAAGGATTGTACAATGAACAAAATGAACTATCAAGATTATCACCACACTAGAGGTGACAAAGGAAGAAACAGGGACCAGGTGCCTATAAAATCAAGAAGACTAACTGCAACTAATTTTTTAATAAAATAAGTTTTAGCTAGTTAGAGTGACTCCTCCAGTGAATCTGATGAAGCTGAGAAGTCTGCAGATGTTTCCATGTTTACTGTGGAGGATGAGAAGGTGGGATTTGATTCCTTGTTTGCTTTGATGGCAATCACTGAAGATCAAGAAGAAAATAAGGTAACACTTTCTAAGCTTATAGAAAACTTGAACAACTATTCTGCTCGTAAGATAAAAAAGTTTGCAAATATGTTGATTAAAACTATATGTAAAATGATTCAGAAGAAATTTACTCTAGAAGAAAAGGTGAAAAGTCAATAGCTTGAGTTAATTTCTCTAACTCTCCAAATATCTAATATTGAAGAGCAGGTTACTAAGTTAAAATCTAAAAATCTAAATTTAGTGAGTCAACTGGAGAAAAGAGATGATGCTTGTGACAAAGTAAAGAATAATTCTCTAGAAGAAAAAATAGAAGATCAAGATCCTGACTTGATAACTTTGACTCTCCAGATATCAGAAACTGAGCAACAGGTTGCTAAGCTGAAACTTGAAAAGCTATGTTTGGTAATTCAACTAGAGAAAGTAGATACTTCTGAGTGTAAATAAAGAAAGAAGCCTCAAAGTTTCAGGCTGAGCTTGAAGAAAAATTGGAGGATTCTCAAAGGCTTCTCTTAACTTGACTTCAGAAGAATGAGGAGTTAGAAAAGGACCTGGTCCATCTGGGGAAGAACTTAAAAAATCCCTACAATGGACTGCATCTTCTTAGATCCTTCATAACTTGACTAATCAAGGAGTTAATAATGGTTAAGGGCTTGGGTATCTGTTGAAAACTCAATCACCTGGGTCTCATGAAAAGAATGCTCAAAATGCTAAGAATAAGGTCAGCACGCCTCTATGTACTCATTATGGTAGAGATGGACATATGAATGAATAATGTCAAAGTTATCTTAGAGAAAGATTGACAAATATTAGACATGTAGATCAGGGGAGCACCTATCCCAAAGGTTTAAGACCTTGGAAAAATATGAATAAGCTCACATTACCTAGTTGGACAAAGAAGGATTTGGTCATACTATTATACTTCTACTGGGAACTCAAACTCAAATGGGTTCCAAAGTTTAACAAATGGTTATAAGAGCATGAAGGAGAAGGGATTTGCAATTAGAATAATCTTCTTGATATGAAATTGCTCAAGGCCATGAATGAAAGGTCTGATTGTATTTTCTTTCCTGAGATATGCCAAGGTGAAGGTGTCTTATGTGAATAACATTCCTATCACAAAGATGAGTTAACAAATATGTGAAAAAAAGATGGAAAGTTCAAAGCAATGAAGAAGGAAATCTAGACATTCGAAGAAAGCCAAGTCTAGGACCTAGTCCTTAGACCTATTTCCAGAACAAATTGTGATATAATGCGGTGTATTGAATCTAACAAGCTGATGTTGGGATTGATCAAATTAACTTGACCTATTATCTTGTGAATTATTATTTCCGCACAAAATTGGCTATGTTCAGGAGGCAGGCCTCCCTGGTAAATTAAGTACTTGTTGGTCTAATTAGTACTATACCATTGTAGGTATACACCCATGGGAACAACTTTGGAGGTAGACAGATATGACAAACACAAAGTTAAAGATTCACAAACACTTGAGAGGGACATAGTCCTATCTCTTAGGTTAGTATCTTGTATGCGCAAATTTTGTCTGTTCTGTCAAGAAAAAGTCGCGTGCTTCTTATCCTTGTGTCAGAACAAAGTTATCCTATTCTAAAAATGAGGATGAGTCACCTAAAATTTGATAATGATCATATCTTTTCCCCCCAGAAAACCCTTCTAGGTGCTGAATATTCCTTAAATCTTGATGCACCCATTTCTTCTCATCAATAAGGAAAATCCAAATTCCAAATAGACCTTATAAGAAAAGGACCTTCCTAATGGCTACAACTATTCCATTTTCAAGTCCTTCAAAGGATTCTGAGGTTAGATGAGTTAAAAATCTCTTCCCAAACCTTCATGAAAAACATCCTTCTGTTCCTAATCTTCCAAATCCTAATTCCTTCATCACTCAACCTGTTGATGAAGAATTATCCCTAAATCCTCAAAACTATTCTGATAAAGTTGTGATGGATGAAACTTGGGTTACTGAAAATCTTATATTATTGTCTAATAGTACATGAATGAGCATAGTTGATCATAAGAATGACAATGACAGTAAAACACCAAGAATATCTGGAAAATAGTCTAGAAGTTTTACTGAGAAGCAGCTGACACTTGAGGGACATGGTCCCTAGAAGAGGAAAGCAGTTGAAAAAGAATTTGTGATCACTTATACTAGAAGAAAGAATGGGAAAACTGTACTGTGGTATCCATGAAAGTTAGAAACAGGTTCTCGAAGAACCAAAAGGTGTTAACTAGAAGGATTTTTGATTCAAATATGATAACAGAACTTGGTATTGTGGGATTAGTTGAGCTGGTAAAACATAAAGAGTGGATGCATCTCATGGAAGGACCTATTCCTACTATTTTTGATGATATAGTCAAGGAATTCTATTTCACTTTTGAATTCTCAGAAGATGGGATGAATCTGACTGCACAGGTTAAAGAAAAGAAAATAAATTTGAGTGAGGAAACAATGAGAAGAATTTTGGAAGCTCTTATATATAGTGTTAGAACTATCTCCAAGCTGCCTTTAGTAGAATTGCTAGAAAATTCATCCAAGGTTAAAGGGAAATCTGTGGCTGCAATGAATAGTTAATCACTAAAGAGTGAGTTTTAATTGGTATTTGACTTTGTGAACAAAGTGATTCTTCCTAGATCACAACAGAAAAGTATTGCCTCAGTCTCTGATTTGTATGTAATGAAATGCCTTAGTAGATTTGAATTCATTAATCTACCTTCTTTATTGATGGAGCCCATTCACAAAGTGGTTCTTGGAAAAAAAAATACGGAATGCCTTAAGGAGATTGGTTAAATAAGGTATTTGACCAATTTGGTATTGTCTGTGAAAATGGAACCCAAGGGCCTGTTACAAATGCTTGGCATGAAGACATTAGTCAAAACAGAATTTGTTAAATCAAGTAGAATTTCTCAAAAGGAGTACAACAAGGAAATAAAGCAACTAAAGTTCATTCTAGCTGCCAAGGATGAAGAATTAGAAAGCTTCAGGACAAAATTCAGTATCTCTTCATAAAAAGGCCATGTGACTCTAAAATTCTTAGAACTGAGAATGTTGAACTGAAGAAGAGGGTGTCAATCTTAATTGATGAGGTCCTTAGCCTGAATGTAGAGATAAGGCATCACAAAAATATACTGACCCTAATCATTCAAAATCTTTTTCCTAAGCCTTAACCTGTTAATCCTTCTTGATTCCTATGGCTTTTTCCCTTGAACATTTAAATTATGCACTACAATAATACTTATCCTCTACTTATGAATGAATTTTTGCTTTGTGTGTAATATTTGTTCCCTTTAAATTTCAAAGTTATTCTTCATGTTAGTGTTGCCTTAGTGGGCATGAGTTAGCTTATTTATGCTTATTTTACCCTTGGTTTAGTGTACTCACTTTTCAATGATGCCAAAGAGGAACACTGAGTTCATGTAGTAGGGACCAGGTACCAGATACAAGTGTAGTGCAACCGTGATGAGTTAATTTGCATATTTGAATAGTATGCTGATAGGGGGAAGGAAGTGATTTTCTAAATAAATGAACAAAAGAAGGATTAATAATGGTGGACTGAACTTCCCCTTGTTTCCAGAGTGCCCTACTTCCTTCATTGGAGATACCTTGAGGAACACCTTATCCCCAACCTCAAACTCTAAATCTCTATGCCTAATATCCGCATTGGACTTTTGGCGACTTTGGGCAGCTTTAAGCCTATCTTCAATCACCTTCACCTTTTCCACAGCCTAACAAACCAAGTCGAGACCTAACATATCCACCTCCCCAAGCTCAAACCAACCAATAGGAGATTAACACATCCTACCATACAATGCCTTAAAAGGATCCATACTAATACTAGAATGATGCTATTATTGTAAACAAACTCTACCAAAGGTAGACGCTCAACCCAATTGCCACCATAATCAATTACACAAGACCAAAGCATATCCTCCAACATCTAAATAGTTCTCTCTACTTGTCCATCCATCTGTGAATAAAAATAGTATTCAGAGTCATCTTAGTACCCAATCCCTTCTGAAAAGATCATCAGAAATGAGACTTAAATAGCATACCACGATCTGAGGTAATCAAAATAGGTACTCCATCCAGCTTCACAATCTCCTGAAGATATAACTTCGCATAATCGTGCGCCAAGAAGGTAATCCTCATTGGAAAGAAGTGAGCAAACTTTGTCATCCTATCCATGATGACCCAAATCAAATTACATTGATTCTGATACCGAGGAAGACCGGTAACGAAATCCTTATTGATTACCTCCCATTTCCATTCAGTCAAAACAATCTCATGATACAACCCACTAGGTCTCATGTGTTAAACTTTAACTTGTTGACACACCAAGCACTTGGCCACAAAATCAGCCACATCCCTTTTCATACCGTTCCACCAATACATCTCCTTGAGATCATGATACATCTTTGTAGAACTGGGATGAACAACATAGCGCAACTCATATGCCTTAACCAAAATCCTTTGTCCCAAACCATCGACATCAAGAACAAACAACTTTCCCTGGTACCATAAAGTACTACGGCCACTGATCTTAAGCACCACCACATTTTGCCATCCAATATCACCCTTGATTTTCATCAAGACAGGATCCAACACTTGATTCTCCTTGACCACTACTCCAAGATATGATCGAACCATTTCATGTACCATTATCCCTCCATCTTGGGAGTCCAAGAGGAAAACTCTAAGATTGGCCAAGCGAAGAATATCCTTCATCAATTCCCACTTTTCTTTCCCCACATGAGCCAAACTCCCCATGGACAACCTACTAAGAGCATCAGCAACTAGATTAGCCTTACCTGGGTGATAGTCATAGTCCTTGCAAAGATCCAACCATCTCCTCTGCTTGAGATTGAGATCCTTCTGAGTGAACACATACTATAGACTCTTATGATTAGAAAAGATGTCCACATGTACACTATACAGATAATGTTTCCATATTTTTAAAGCAAACAGAACCACCAACAACCACAAATTATGAGTCGGATAGTTCCTGTCATGTACCTTCAACAGCCTAGAAGCATAGACAATCACCTTCCTATGCTGCATCAAAATACAACCAAGACCTACCCGAGATACATCACAATAGACCACAAACCTATGATTGTCTTCCAATAAAGTCAAAATTGGAGACGAAGTTAGCTTATCTTTCAACTTCTCGAAACTCCCCTCACAAGTAGCCGACCAAGAAAATTTTGCCTCTTTTTTTAGTCAACTTTGTCAAAGGAGCAGCTATTGTCAAAAAGCCTTCACCAACTACCTATAATATCCAGCCAACCCCAAAAATCTCCGGATGTTGGTTGGAGTTATAGGTCTAGGTCACCTTTTACCCTCAACCACCTTTTATAGATCCACCATGATCCTCTCACTAGAAATTATATGACTAAGAAAAGTCATAGCGTTTGACCAAAACTCACACATGGAGAACTTGGCATAACTATTGTTCCTTCAAGGTCTGCAATACCGCACAGAGGTGAATAGCATAATCCACCTTACCTTTGGAATAAACTAGAATGTCATCAATAAACACAATGACAAAAGATTCAAGAACTACCTGAAAAGCTTGTTCATCAAGTCCTTAAATACCGCTAAGGTAATAGTCTACCTTGGAAAAACTTGGCACCTTAAAACTGATCAAACAAATCATCGACCTTGGAAGAGGATACTTATTCTTGACCATTACCTTATTCAACTACCGGTTTTCAATGCACATTCAAAGGGAACCATCTTTCTTGTGCATGAACAATGTTGGTGCACCCCATGGGGATACACTAGGACGAATAAACCCATTATCCAGAAGATCCTTAAGTTACTCCTTGAGTTTTCTCAACTCATCCTGAGCCATTCTATAAGGAGGAATAGATAATGGATGAGTGTCTAGAGCCAAGTCACTACCAAACTCTATTTCCCTATCCGAAGGAACACCAGGAAGATCATCCAGAAAGACCTCAGGAAACTCATTTACTACTGGAACCAAATAAAAAGATAGACCCTTCGAGTTAGAATCTTTAACCCATACTAAGTGATAAAGATAACTTTTAGAGATTAACCTACGACCTCTAAGATAAGAAAAAAATGTCCACCTAGGAGCTAGGGAACCACCCTCCAACTCTATAACCAATTCACCAGGGAACCTAAAGACAACCTTACGGGTCCAACAATCCAAGGATGCGTAACAAGAGTGTAACCAATCCATACCTAGAATAATATCAAAATTCACCATATCAAGATTAAATAAATCTACCTAAGTTTTCCTACCACAAAAAGATACCACACCCTCTTATAGACTCTCTCAGCAATAACTGAGTCACCTACCAAGGTAGAAATAGAAAAAGAATTTGAAACAACCTCAGGATCAAAACCAATACATACAGCCAGAAATAGGATCACATATTAAAGAGTGGACCTCGGATCAAGAAGATAATATACGTCATGAGAAAAGAGTTATAATATACCAGTAACAATATCAAGTGATGCCTTGGATTCCTATCATGGTGCCAAAGCATACAACCTATTCTGGCCAACACTAGAACTACGAGAAGTAACAAAAGCAGATGTGGCACCACCAGGTGTAAGAGCAGAAGATGAAGCCACCGGTACCTTATTTGCTCTCGTAGCAACCTTATTAAATAGATAATCCCTGAGCCGATGGACTTCTTGGACACACTTGAAAAATTTCTCCTTTCCTTCGCTATAATAACCTCGGGGAGGATAACCATAAAATCGATAAGAAGGGCATGAAGAAATAGACTGATATTAGGCATTCTATGCCAGAAAATTATCACCACCCTACTGACGCCTGTTATCCGACTACTTTGGGAAAGGAGAGCTAGTAGTAGAGAAGGATCCTAAACTCCCCCACATTTTTTCTACCATTTGCTACCACCCCAAATACACTAATACTGAGCTCCTCCCCGATTAGAAAACCTGCTCCTCTTACTCTGCCGATGTCTAAACTTTACCTAGTTCGTCTTCTCATCCTCTACCTGCTGTATATGAACAGTCAAACTAAAAATATCCATATCTTTAATCAACAGGGTAGTCTTGCTTTCCAAGATCAAATCCCAATTCAACCCAGAAAAGAATTTTCTTATTCTCTCTCTCATGCCAGCCACCAAATCAGAAGCATACCTTGACATCTAATGAAACATCAAGGAATATTACTTAATAGGTATTTTACCTTGGTTAAGATTCACAATCTTCGCCATCTTTGCTTCCACCATCTCTTGAGCAAAGAAATGATCCAGAAAAGCTCCAAAAAAAGTATCCCATAAGGATGACTTCTCCACATCACCTCTATCCCTATCCCACTCATCATACCATTGTTACACAACATCCTTGATATGATAAGCTATAAAATTTACACATTCCATATTAGTGACCTGCATCACCCTGAATATTTTCTCTATTTCATCCATAAACCATGAGGATCCTCTTCCATATTCATACTAGTAAAAGTAAAAAGATTCAGTTTTATAAACTGACTAACCCTTGTGGCCTTAGTAGATAACCCACCTGATACATCCTGCTCAGCCTGAGAATCAACCAACTTAGCAATAGTACGAATACTGGAAAAACTCTACATTAGTCACCTTACCCTGAGAAGGACCAGTAGCAACCAAAGAAACTCCAAAACTATCAGGGATAGGATCCTGAAATCAAAGACAAACTTTAGACGTAGGATGTACCCCATTAACATTGTCCCCACATAGGAATGAAGAGTTTTCTTGTGTTCTAGATCATCGAGGCATGATCTAAAAATTGAACAATGAAGAATTTGAGAAGAATTCTGAGACTTAGACTCCAAGCATGAGAATAGAATACCAAGAAAGCAAAACATTCTGAAATACCTTATAACCTCTCTCTTATAAGTGTCATGCTACAAACCCCTAAAAAAGACCCTACTCAACATGGATTTGTGGACTCTTAATTGACCATGAACCAAAAGATCTGATACCAACTTGACCCAACCCGATTAGGGGCTTTGTCATAATGGGCTTCCCAAGTTGAACCAGGATCGAGGACCACCCCCTGTTACCCAACTCAACCACTATTAGCATATATTTAGTTAGACAAGAATTGAATATATATCAAGATAACATAATTGGACAAAGACTGACTTTGGGATAGGTCTATTCCTATAGTAACCCTACCAAGTCATATTGTCTACCAAACTACACCAGCCAAACCACCAAGCCAAGTCAATATCGAACCAAGGTTCATAAACTAGGCCAAAACTAAATAAGTTCCAAAAGATAATATGATTAATCCCAAAATGAAATATGATAGACCAATGAAAAATTATGTCCAATGATGTCATCCTTAATTTTAATGCTAATATTAAGGATGATACCAATACCGATCTCGCCTATTCTAACCCATTATATTACCATAAATCCTCTAACCAAAAGAGTCAGAATATTCGATTGGGACATGCCCCCAACTATAGCTAAACCTAATATCCAAAAATAAATTAAAATGTCTATGAATATCCATAATATGAAATGGAGCCTTTCAAAAATATGGAAGCTCACCACTTTAATCCAACAACTGTCCTCAAGTCAATCCTTATGTAGGAGGAGTAGGATGGCCAGTTCCTATATAGCATGGGTATATATTCGCCTGAAGATGGGTGAGCGAGTGATTGCTAGCATGAACTCAAGATAAGTATAAAATAATACCATTTATAAAACCAAGTAAAACCATCCATAAGCATAAAACCATACATATATATATATATATATAACCATGTTGATAAAGGGGACCGGGTTTAGCATACCATTAAAACCTTTACCTGGGCTGTGTAGCATTGCCGTCCTAAACCACCCACGAGCTATGGGTTGAGATCCCTCTTTTGAAAAGAACACGGTGCATGAAGGCGCTCAACATGGGAATGAAAACCTGGGATGACTAGTACATCCCCCAAAATATAGTGTAACATTATGAACACGGTCACCAAGACCAAACCTCACATCAACAAATATGAGTTTCAATTTTGGTGCTCTTGGGACCTCTATCTTCCATGACTTTGCTACATACCCCACCATTATTACCCAATTAAAACCATTACTAAGAAACCAACCAATCCATTTACCATTTATTAATCAAGGCTATTAGTAGTGGTATCGTCATACCAACTATACTTGCAAGTTTTGTCCATAAACAATCATATATAGGTTTAAGGGATTCCATGTACCCTTCACAATTATCAATTAACCAAAACCATGACCACCAATGCATTTCCAATCTATTTAAAATCATTTAAATCATTCATACCATTTAGGATTCCATTATCATATTTATATCATGCATAATTTCCATTGAAAAACTAATACTATAGTGTAAACGTTGTTATAGGCATTTTATCAAACACATAGAGGGCATAGTATTTCAGAAACCAAAGTTCATTACCAAAGAACCATTCCCATGAAACTAATTATCACAAACCACAACTAATACATATAAAAGTATAATTTAAACATAGGAAAACCATAACAAAGCATTTATAGCAAAAACTACAACATTCAAATCATAAAAACATTGTATAAAACCATGCCTTTGATTGGACCAAACAATAAAGGAAGATAACATGCCTTAGTTGACAAAGTAGAGGGAGAAAAAATGCCAACAAGATCCCCTACTTACTCTTCCAGTTGAAAGCTTAGCTTTCTTGCCCAAAAGCCTTTGAGAGAATTATAGTGTGTTTACAAGGAGTTTCTAAGTGTTAATGAATATAATAATAGGGTAAATAGCCTCCCAAGAGAGTTAGAAGTCATGGGACCTTATTAGGATAAGTGGAGAAAGGTCCAAAATATCCCCACTTAAGTTGCATAAAATTTCGCCATAGGGGTACGACTGACTCTCAAGAGTCGTACCCTTCAATACGAGTGGTATCGAACAATTATATCCTAAGACTCAACCCTTTTATCCATCACTGTCCAGTGAATAACTCATTCTACCCAAGTCATATTGATAGCATATGATCCATACCCTTCACCCGTATCCCTAGAAAGATAGAATCAGAGAAAGTTTGAACAATGTCAACCATACGAGTCCTGGGTATGACTCATACTCTAGCTTATAGCTCATAGTGATAAACTTGTACTTAGATCCAAATTAAGTTACCAAGTATAAGATTAATTAAAGAAACCAAATGATGTATATCCGACTATATGACTCGTACCACTAAGTCATATATATTTTAGTGACCAAACTCCATCCTACCAACCAATACTAGTCAGTAGATGACTAGACCATACCATCTGTACCCCAACGTACCACTCATACCCATAAGTCGTATTGGGTCTAGAGACTTAAATTCCAGGAAAATTTACAAGTTCTAAAAATTAGGGTGTTTCATTATTTAGGGTATAATCAGATTTCTATTACCCCCTAAAACTAAGAGAAAAGTACTTTTACATGCACATATGATACTTTTTTATTTAGGAGGATGATATTAATACTTTGCAATACTTTTTTAACCTTTCAGCATCGTATGATGTCGATATTTTCTAATATGGTGGAGGACACTATAAAGGTTTTCATGTATGAATTTTAGGTAGATGGGGACTCATATGAGGACTATCTAGCCCATTTGGTCAATGCACTTTAGAGATGTGAGAAGTGTAACCTAGTTTTAAATTGGGAAAAGTGACACTTTATGGTAAAGAAAGGGATTATTCTTAGACATAAGATTTTAAAGAAGGATATTGAGGTTGATAAGGCAAAGATAGAGGTGATTAAAAAATTACCACCATTGATTTTAGTTAAAGGTATCAGAAGTTTCTTGGGTCATGCTGAGTTCTATAGGAAATTCATCAAGGACTTCTCTAAAATTGATAATCCATTATTCAAGCTTTTAGAGAAGGAGATTAAGTTCATGTTTGATGATGTGTGTCTTAAGACCTTTGATTAACTTAAGGAGCAGTTGATCTCAACTTATATTATTGTGTCTCTAATTGGTTCTCGACTTTTGAGGTGGTGTGTGATGCTAGTAGTGTGGCTTAGGGAGCTATCCTAGGACAACGACATAATAAGATCCTTCACCTAATATACTATGCTAGCAAAGAATTAAACCCTATTCAGAGAATTTATATAGTTATTGAGTAGGAGTTTTTCACTGTGCTATCTATGTCAAATAAAGTTGCTAAATTATGACTGATTTATTGAGTACTCTTGTAGCAAAAATTTGACTTTGAGGAAAAATACCGGAAAAGGCGCTGAACCAGGTTGCAGACCACCTATCTCGTCCTGAAGAGTAGGTAATGTTGAAATTAGGGGATGATCTTAAAATTGATGATACTTTCCTAGATATGCGGTTCTTGGTAGCATCTCAAGAATTAATCCCTTTGTTTACTAATTTTTCCAACTATTTGGCAAGTGACCTTATCCCAGAAGACCTACCATTTTAACAATGCTAATAATTCATGCATGAGTTATGCAAGTTTTTTTTTAGAATGAGATTTATCTATTTCAGTGTCTGTGAATGGAGTTATTTGGAGGTTTATTCCTGAAGTTAAGAAGATGAACATACTTAAGGCTTGTCATTTATCACCAATTAGGGGTCATCGTGGTGGTACCAGTACAATCCACAAAATTCTGCAATATGGGTACTATTAATAAACTATTTACAAAGATTCTAATAATTATGCTCGGGCCTATGATCAGTGTCAGTGATGAGGTGATATTTTGTGGAATCATGAACTCTCCATGATATCTATCTTGGACTTAGAGTTGTTTGTTGTGTATGAAATTAGCACCATGGGTCCATTTCTGAGTTCTTATGGGATGAAGTATATACTAGTGGAAATCAACTTTGTTTTAAAATGGGTAGAGGTAGTTGAGCTTCCTAATAATGAGGGTCAAAGTGTCACTATATAGAAAAATAACTTTTCTTGATTTGGCACTCCATGTGCTATCATTAGTAATGGTGGGTCCCACCTCTATAATTATATTTTTTAGGCCCTGCTAAAAAATATAGTATGAAGCATAAGGTGGAAACACCGTACCATTTGTAGATAAGTGGGCATGTTAAGGTCTCCAATCGTGTGATCAAGTCCATATTGGAAAAGAATGTGAATGATAATAGAACTAATTGGTCTAGGAAGCTAGACGATACACTTTGGGATTATCAAAAAACTATTAAAACCCCCATAGGTGCCTCTCCATATTATCTTGTGTACGTCAAGGCTTGACATTTTTCAGTTGTACTTAAGAACAAGGCACTATGGACATTAAAAGGCTTAATTTTGAGTGGAGTAATGCAGTAAATTTGAGGATGAGTAAGGTGAATGAGTTGGATGAATTTTGGATCCTAGATTATGAGAGCTTAACTTTATACAAGTAAAAGATGGATCTGTATCATGAAACAAAGATCGAGAAAATAGTGTTGAGCCTGGTGATGTGGTCCTATTGTAAAATTTGTGACTTTACTTATTTCTTGGCAATTTGAAGTCTAGGTGGTATGAACCATTCACTGCAGTTAGAGTTTTCCCTCATGGTGCTATTGAGTTGAAAGAAGACAACGAAACCCTATTCAAGGTGAATGGGCAGGTGTTAAGAACTATATGGGAAACACTGATAAAATGATAGTTTGTGTTGATGTAAGACTTGGCAAAGTTTGAGTAACCAAGGTAACTGAATCATTCCACGATTTTAAATTAGGCGCTTCATGGGAGGGAAACCCATGGGTTTGTTAGTGAAGTCTGAGTATCTAACATAGCCACGTCGTGTTGTGATGTTAAATCAAGCACTAGTTGGGAGGCAACGCAATCTTTTAGTATTCACTTTGTTTGTGTTTTTGTAGGTTTAAAGGATGAGAAAACACCTAGATACTAGTAAAAATTGCAAAATTCAGTCAAGTCCAGGTAAGTGGACTTATGAACCCACTTACGAGTGTCATAACTCCCACCCACTATAGGTAAGTGGTGTCGTAGGTGTTACTGTAAAAATCTAAGGAATTTGGGGTCTCTGAAGATGTACTTTTGAACCCACTTACGGGGGTCTTAAGTACAGCCCACGGCCCCATAAGTGGGATCATAGAAATCAGAGAGGAAAATCACCTACATGTATCAGTTATATTGGCACTTACGACCGCCGTAAGTACCACTTACACTGTCGTAAGTTGCAACGTAAGTTAACTAAAACTGAGGGTCAAATTTTTTAAAATCTGGGCCAAACCCAAGTGGATCTGACCCAATCTAGCATACCCCTACGTTTAAAATCCCCCTCCCTAAAAAACCAACCCATTTACCACACATCACAAGATTTTCTAACTTCACACTTAAATTCAAACACTCCACCTCTCTCTTAATCTATAAAAGGCTAAGTCCCTCAAAATCACAATACGAAATGTTCATATTGCACGTATATTCATACAACACAGGGGTAAAAGTTCACATTGTTCTTCTTCTACTTCCAAGTGTCTTCAAATCTAGGTAATAATTTTTGCTCCAAATCTAGTAAAAACATATTCTTGATGTTTGAAGTTCAAAAATAATGCTTGTTATAGCCTAAATTTAATAGTTCATGATCATTTCTCAAATTTATGAAGCCTAAATTGGTAAAAATTAAAATTGTGTAAAATTTATATTTGAGAATACCTGTGATCACATCATATATAGAAGTAGAAGTTTAATGGTGTAGGGAAAGCCCAAAAATACTTGTGAAATAACTGTGAACTAGAATTGGTCTATGTTTTAGCATACGAAATTAGGCTTAAAAATTATAATATACACTGTGAGGGATAAAACATTTGAAGTGCCCTTAGGAGGGCACTTATGCAACCTGTAAGTAGTACTCATGGGCCGTAAGTGGCCTCTTTGATGCTAGATCTGAAGACCTGATACTTCAAGGCTTTGTATGACACTTATGAGGGAACCTACAATCCCCCTAAGTCGTACTTACAATTTGTAGATGGGTCATAGGTACCCTGCCCTAGGTATTTTGATTTTTTTAAAAATATTTTTTGTTCTTCTTCTATTTCAAGCACTAACAACTTCTTTTTAGGTACGATGGCATCAAAAGTAGAACAAAATAAGGGAATTTAGTCATGGCTCTGAGATGAGTCTCTTGAGAAGAGTGGCTCAGCGGAGGAGTACCTAATGAGCCTAGATAGACCATTGGTCCTATAATAGAATAGGGGAAGATCTCAGAGATAGGCTACAACAGTTGCAACTATATTGGGTGTTCGACCCACACACGCACCACTGGTAGGGCCCTAACAACAATTACCCCAATATTTAGGATATGACCTTGGATGAAGAATCTGAGTCAGACACCACTGCACTCTTTCCAATATAAGGAGTAAGAAGATAATGCAGAGAATAAGGTAGATTCATATTCTGGGTCTGGAGATGAGGTTTAGTATGGGACAATTTTTTGTTCTAAATAGAAGGATAATGCCCTCTATTCCTAGGAAGGATGCATCCTGTTAAGCTAGTAAACCGGCTTCGATCCCAGTTGCACCCTAGTGTGAGAAGGGCGCAACTCAGGTCCTACTAGAGAATTTATCATCAGCAGCATAGGATGCTCCGTCAGCTTCAAAAGACACCTAGCCTTCTATTTCACCACCTACTGCCCCAATATCTGATTCCATACACATCTCAGTTTTTCCTATTATTGAGATTTCTCTGAGATAGTATGTGAAGGGGTTGTAATATATTTTTGATAAGGATAACTTTTTTATTGAGTAGGGTTATCCAAAGAGAAGTATTACAGTAGAAAGGAGGATTGATTTGATGGGTCTAGTAGGAGCACCAGAACTGTAGGCCTCTTTTGATAGATATCGTTATGGGTGGATGGCTCCATATAAAGGTTCGTACAACTCAGCTCTAGTTCAAGAGTTTTATGCTTATTTGGCCTCTACGATTTATCTAATTACCCTGCTTGAGGGTGGAGGTGTTGAGAAGCCCTAGATGAATCATAATTTGGTCGAGGGTCAGAGTAGACATTTCTGAGGTGACCATCCATTTAGTATTATTTAGTCCGGAGTTTATGGGATCGGCATCGACAATAGAGTTTGATTTTCAAATGAGATTATCATGAGATAGATGTGATATGAGATATATAAAGTACAGATAATAGAGGATTGACTTGGGTAGGTGGATAGCCATCTAAATATTTTACTTGGGCACTGATGCTCCATGGATAGAGGTCAAAGGGATGATAATAAGGCATCAGTGTATTTTAGAAATTTTATTTTATGGATATTGGTACGTTAAAAGGTGATTTCAAATTTATCGACCAACATACTTACATAGGATTGAGACACATTGGTTGACAGCATGCTTGTTGGATAAGATATAAATTTTACGGCATTAATCCGACTGGAGGTTCATGATAGAGCATTCTGTGAGACTATCACTCTCTTTTTTCATTATCTGATCTAGTAGTTACTTGGTTTGGCTGGTGTGCCGACTATTCCTGATGTTGATCATTGGATTGAGGTGATGAGCACAACAAATATTAGTTTGATCAAGGATCTGGCAAACTCGATCCTTGCATAGAGAGTGCAACTGCCTCCCATTGTTATTCCAGTATATTTTGAGGGACCTTTAATTATAGTTGATATTATTGAGAGACAAAATTATGGCATTGAAATTGAGATGGGCGAGCAGAGAGATGAGCCAATTACTGCTGTCGGTGAAGGGGCTACGCCCATTTTTACATCAGCGCTAGCTTTTACTTCTGAGTTAAGGTATCCACTTTCCCCTCTCACCCATAGTTATTTTTTTGATTAGTGTGTCACATGAGTTTCTTTAGTGCATGGTTGAATGAAAGGATGAGATGACAGCCCGCCTCACTCAGACAGAGTCTCACTTGGATGAACTACTTGAAAAGATCCGGTATTTGTCTAGACTACACTTGAGACTACTGAGGCTTAATTTGAGGGAAGGATTAGGGCCGAGATGGTAGAGTATACTAGGGTGCTTCATTCTTGGATTAATAGATTCGAGCCTAGGATGACTTCAAGGTTGCATGAGGTTCAGGCTCCTAATTTGTCTGGCTTTCATGAGAAGATGGCTAAATTGTGCGTTGAGGTATGATCACTAGTGGAGAGACAGGTTTCAGTCATTTTTCCAATCATCCTATCTTTTACATAGATGTTACCTCTACCTCCACCTATGAGATTTGATTTATTTATTGAAGAAGATATGGTCCTGGTGGTTGATACCAAGAGAGTACGGGAGGCAGAGTTACTAGACGCCACTATACACTTTGATCAGGCACTGGAAAAGGATACCTATGATTCTAGGGTGTCCCAATCTATTTAGAAGTAGAGATGAGCTAAGATAGAAACAGGCGCATCTTTTAGTCGTGTCCTACCACCACCTCCGCAAGATGAACCATGAGATACCCCAGATGGGGGTGAGTCTACTACAGATGCCAAGAGAATTGTAGATATGTCTCCATCCCCTTGTTTTATATTATAGTTATTCACTGGGAATAATGCATAGTCTTTAATTAAGGATGGAGGTGTACCACAGTCGAAGGTTATTCTTGGCATGTTTCTTTTCCTGTTAGCTACGCTATCATAGTAAAACTGGCATGTTTGGGTTATTTTATGTTTGTGTCATATATGTGTTATGTTCTATTAGTGTTTAATTAGGAGAAATATTAGGAACCCAAGGGCAGTGACCATTGTAAATCTTGTTATGATACTAGGATTAGGGACAAAATAATCATAGATTAGAATTTACGTGAACTGGATAGGTAGTAGCTGGTAATATAACCCTATACCATATGTGTGTGAGATACTTATTTAGTTTCCTTTCTTGAATTTTCTTGGTTAGTCTTGCCTAGGTTGTAAGATATTTGGTTGAGATATGATCATAGGCTATTTCTGAATTTAGTCCACTCTTAGCCTAAATGACCATCTAAATGTAAATAAGTATCCCTTGATCCCTGAATTTGAGCCTTCATAGACCTATTTTCTTGTTTTCACCTTTCACCTTCCCAAACACCTTTAATCAACCTATTTTAGCCCTGGTCCCTCCTTGGACATTATGCACCTTAACTCAACCAAATCACCTAAGTTGAGGGTGTCTATCATAAGGGTACATAGTTAGAATTTGTTATGAAAAAGGGTTTGAATAAAAGAAAAAAAAAGAAAGGTTGGGAGTGGTAAAAAGAAGAAAAAATATAGAAAAAGAGAAAAACAAAAACAAAGAAAATTAAAAAGAAGGGTTGGGAGTGGTAAAAAGAAGAAAAAATATGGAAAAAGAGAAAAGAAAAAACAAAGAAAATTAAAAAAAAAGGGAATAATGAAACTGCACCTAACCTTAATAAGCAATAAAAGAGAAAAGAGAGAAATAACGGAGAAATAAAAGGAAATTGGTTGAGAAGTGGACCCTAAGTGTAATTATCATGTCGAGGAGGGTGAGTCACTAGTTCCCAAATGTACCATACTATCCTCCAAGCCTACGTTACAAGCCAAATAAATTCCTCTAGCGATCCTAGTTCAACAGTCTAAAAGGCTAAGGTAAAGAAAATAAGGGAAAGCCTATGGTATTCTATGCACATTGATTGGAACTTCTTTTATGAGTATGAGTGTCTCAATATCGTCACTGTATTGACATGTATGATCACACTATCAGATCAGGACTTTTTTTTATGCGGGTATATGGGTTGTGTTGATGGTTACTAATTTGTTTAGGTAGTGTATACTGCAGGTTTGCGTGATTGCTTGTTTCTAATGTAATGCCATAAGTTTGAATCCTTTGTGTCGCATTATTGAGCTATGTAGATCAACACACTTGGTTTTGAAAAGTTGGAGATAGGAGGTGGAAATATTTTGAGCTAAAATTGAGTTGACTGCCATAGGTGACTTAGGTTTCTCTTAGTTTAGCATTATGTTTTTTTGTTATGTGATTGTTGCCCGAGGACATACAGACATTCTAAGTTGAGGGTGTTGATGTGCCATGATTTCATGTCACTTTCGATGCTTAAAATAAAAAAATATGCAAGTGCTTAGGTCAATTTTGTTAGATATAATGTGTTTTTGTGTTTGTTTTGTAGGAAACTAGGTTCTGGAGATGAAAACAATAAAAAAAAGTGAAGTATGCTAAAGATCCCACTTACGGTCCTTGAGTACCACTTACGGTCTCTGTAAGTGGCCTCATAAGCATTAGAGGAAATGTGTTCTCAGAAACAAAATTTCGAAGAATTGTCTGAGAGTTACAATGGGGTCACTTATGGGTAATAAGTACCTCTTACGACCCCTGAACGTGCCATCGTAGGTGGTGTCTTGTAGCCTTCTAATTTGGTCTGACACTTATGGCCCACCTAGGGGTCTGTAGTACCACTTACAACCCATAAGTAGATTCGTAAGCAGTCTCCGACCCAGTTTTCCTTATTTGTTTAGGTTTTGATTTTTAGGGTTCTGATGTATATAAATACACTTATGATGTCTTCGTATTACTTTACACACTCTTTACATTCACAACACTATATTGATTTTGAGATTCAACTTTTGATCTTCGATTTTACAGTGATTATTAATTTGAGATTCTGAGTTTTGTACTTGAATTATGGTATGATTATTCATATGTTTTATTGATTAAATTCAACGTAAGTTCTTGCAAGCATGAACGACTAAACCACCTAACTAGGGTTGTGGGAACCCTGATGGAATAACAAAGTAGAGGAAGTGAAAAATCGTTCTTGATCAATATTCTTGCATGTATTGTGATCTTCTTCGGTGTGATTGCTTTCTTAACAACTGCAGAAGTTAAGAACCTGCATGTATTTGTTACTTACTTCACAAGAGGGGTAGATATTAGGAAAAACGATCATCACAGTAATTTGAGGATACCAACCCTCATTTAATTAACTTGGCAGTCCAAAGGTAATAGTTAACCTGGGATCCAACATAAGGGTTAGTAGGGAGACACTCTGAGACTCACAAGGTAAAAAGTAAGTGAAATTCTCATCAAAGGCGTTCACAAGAAGGTTAGTGATACATATCTTATCAGATTTCGCATGCAAGTTATTGGGATAGTTTGGTGAAGCACAATAAATCAGTAGAGTTTGGAAGTCAAGGAGATGTCATGACCCAATTTATAAGTCATGATGGCACCTACTAAATCCCGCCAGTAGGTAATCAAAACCATAATCCAGAGCTATCACAATGAGTTAATTCGGTAGGAAATGCCCATCATAGGCGAAATTCAAGAACCCAATTTATAAATAAGCAAAGTGTTCTAAATAAATAAAACAGACAATACAAGATACAATCCCACGACCTGGTAAATCCAGTACCAGGTCATTTACCAATATTTGACAATGTACTACTTTCCATAATGTTACCATCATTTAACAAACATATCGTTGATAGTCACTAGTCACCAATTATTGGCTAACTATATCTTATTAACTAATTAATTTAATAACTAGTCATCATATAACTTCTAGTCCTCATTTAAGCAAATATACACCACATAATCACTAATCACCATTACTTAGATAACCATCATTTATCCACTAACCTCATTTATTAACAAATCATCATTTACCAATTAATACTTGATTATCAACTAGTCATTATAAGTTAAACAACATCCACCACTATTGCATATTTATCTCTAATCATCAACTATACCACTTTATAAATATTTAACGCACGCAGGCTATAACCGATATCCCTAATATCAACATCATACCTAAATGACATATATATATATATATATATATGTATGTATGTATGTATGTATATATATATGTATATAATTGCCATACATAGGTCATAGTTGTACTCGAATCGGTAGATGTACACATATTCACCTCAATATAGTCATCCTCTGGCCTTATCGGGTATCAATGAATTATTATAAACATCGTCCGACATTGTTGGGTATAAATCATTGTAGCCATTCTTCGGCCTTGTCAGGTATCAATATATCATTATATTTATCCGTAGGTCTTCTCGAGTATCAATATATCATCATAATATCCTTTGGCCTTGTTGGGCATTAATATATCATCACGATATCCTCCAACCTTGTCGAGTATCAATATATCATCACAATATTTCACATCTTAGTCGGGTATCAATATAAATATAATCATAATATCCAAACTCGAACTAGTAGCCACATTATCATAGTCGGTGGCAAAATTAATAACATAAGTGATCATACAATCAAGCATTATGGTTTCAAGCATAATTAATTGTATAGCTCCTCATATAATCAATAAGCATGACTTCTAACATAATTCATGGCACAATTTCTAATACTATCAATAAGGATATTTTTAGCATGATTACTAGCATAATTTCTTAGCATGAGCATAATCATAAGCAATATCATAGGCAAAACTTATCAATAGCATAGGTAATGGCTTAATATTCATCATCTTCATTATCAAGGCCTATTAAGAAACATGCCTAATAGTTTATCATGAGCTAACCCAAAGGTTATTCATAGCATAACCAACACCTCATTATAGCATAATCAATGCCTCAGCATAACATAATCGACAATCAAATCACCTAGTCCATGAACATTGCTTCAATATCATCATCACCATAACCATCACATACTAAGGTTCGTCAATATTACGTAACAAAGTCAATTCTTTAGGTATTCAACAAGCGTATAAGGGTATCAAGAGAACTAATCATCAATATTGACTTAAGGTAGGGCAAAATCCCACTTCTAAATCCCCGTATTACATTCTAAGTTAAATACTACCCCGTACAAGGATAAGGTATCTAAATCCACTTTGAGATGTATAGCAAGCCACAATTAGCCCAAAGGTAGAGATTCTTCTCAAGCACTTTAACTAAGTCAAATGGAAATGAAGGCAACCTTCAATAGTGTAAGAAACTAAGGATAACTTACCATAAGCATGAGTGTCTAAATCATTTTCATATAAATTGAGTAATCTAAAGCATTCTCATGATAAACATGAGTAATAAAGTCTAATTCACCTAAGTCATGAGGAACAGGTCAAGTGTTTTAACTCTACGATTTTGAATTAGCCTAAACGGTCCAACTAACCCAAGTTTTGCATTTCATCAATCCTACATCTAACCATCCCAAATTTAACATAATTTCATAATTATACTATGAGATCGATCAGTCTAATTAGAGATAAATCTAACCTACCTCAATGCCAGAGAAAGCTTAGTGAACTGCGAAACCACCATTTTTTTTTCTTTCAACAAGCCTCCTCAAGATGCCAAGCTATCAAAAACATATTATACTCTTCAATACAAGAATATCAATACCTATAATACACCATTGTGCTTTGGGTCCAAAAATCGCATTAAAATCCAACCCAACATTCTATCAAGCTCTACGAATCATTACCCTAAAAAATGGATGAAAACCAAGCTAAATTGAGGCTAAAGTCAAGCCTAATGGTTTTGGGGTTTTGAGCTAAACATCAAGAAATTTCACCAAGAAAGAGTGAATTCTTACCTCAAATCAGAAGTTAATTGCAAAAATAAACGTTAATCAAGATCCCAAGTCACTCACAAGTCTCAAATTTAAGCTATCACACTATTTTAGATTTATGCTCTTAAGAGTTGGGTGAGAAATGGTTGAATTTGCGACTTTGGGGTCTATTTATACCCATACAAGTTACTCGAGTCCCACTATCGCGGGCACAAACCTTTGATCACATCATTTTGGTTCTAGACACATAAGTTGCAATCACAACAGCCCTTCACAATTACAACATCTCCTCTTCAAAGTGAGTTGCGATCGCACTCCAAAGTGTCGTTATTGTAGTGCACCAGAAAACCTAGCACACCATATTTTCCATCTCTAAAATAGGCTCGATTAGTTGGTTGAGATTTATTTGGAATCTCATATACTTAAATGAACAATGTAACCATACTAAAGTCAATGTTCCAGATGCAATGTCGCACTCAAAATCATCTAAGGTTGTTTTTACCAAATGTGGGTCCCAGAACTATATTTCCAATTTCTCAACTTTTCAACCAATAGGTCAAATTGAGCTCGGGTGTCTCAGGACTCAAATCAAACGTCTACCTAGCCTAAAATCGATATCTCAAAGTTGCTGGCATAGTTAGAAGTTGCATATAAGTTCATTTACTAAAGATTTTACCTACGACCATTTGGAACTAGTGAAGAATTATAAATAGGGAATTGGCTCTAAGAACCAAATGAACTACCCGGTGACTAAACTGTTAGTCCCAGAAAGTTATAAATGACTTGGGGAAGATATGAAAAGCTCTAATGATGAAAATAAGTAGAAATATGAAAAATAACCTGAAGGTTCATGACAATATCCACTAATAAAGGAACTTTCATTCGCAAAAGTTAATGAGTAGGATATACTTGAAGTCTTAAATAGGTAAGGATATTGTGTCTGCATCTCGCTCTCGATCACTCAAGTGGCCTCCTCCACTAGGCAGTGCCTCCACTGAACCTTAACTACATGAATCTCTCTAGTGTGCAACCGTCGAACGTCATTAGCCAAAATAAGCATAGGCTCCTCCACAAAGGTCAAAAGCTCATCCAACTGGACTGAGTCCTATCTAAGCACATGAGATAGATGAGGATTGTATCACCACAAAATGGAGACATGGAAAACTATATGAACAACAACAAAATCTAGAGCTAAAGATAACTCATAGGCTACCTCACCAACTGCGCAAAGAATCTTAAAAGGTCCAATATATGTTGGACTGAGCTTGCCCTTCCTTTCGAACCTCATCACACCTTTCATGGCTGATATAAAGAGGAATACAAGATCACCAACTCCAAATCCAAGTCACAAAGCCCGCAGTCGCATAGGCCTTCTGCCTACTCTAAGCCCCTCTTAACCTATCCTAAATCACCTAACTCTATCCAATGACTCTTAAAGAAAAATTAGTCCATAGGGCCTAACCTCAGAAGTCTCAATCCATCCATTAGGTGAACAACATCTCCTACCATACAAAGCCTCAAAATGGGCCATATCAATACTCGAATGGTAACGGTTATTATATGTAAACTCTTCTAATTCTAAGTGTTCTACCCATAGGCTTCGAAAACCCATAACACAGGCTCGGAGTATATCCTCAAGCACCTGAATAGTCAACTCTGACTGACCATATGTCTGTGGATGAAATATTGTACTAAGATCCACCTGAGTACCTAAATCCTCCTGAAAATCTCTCCAAAATGTTAAAGTTAACATAAAACCAAGGTCTAAAATAATAGAAATAGGCACACCATGCAAACAGACTATCTCCTAAACATTGATATAGGCCAATCTCTCAATACTGAAGGACATCAAAATAGGAATAAAATAAGCTAACTTGGTCAAAAGGTCTACAATGACCCAAATACCACCAGAACCATGAGAAGTGCGAGGCATACCACTAACAAAATACATGGTAATCTGCTCCCATTTCTACTCGAGAATGGGCAACCCTTGAGTCAAACCACCTGGTCACTGATGTTTGGCTTTTACCTGCTGACAACATGTGCAACAAACTACAAAGTATGCCATATTTCTCTTTGTACTTCTCCACCAATAATGCTGTCTCAAATATCTATATATCTTGGCTATGCTAGGATAAATAGAATATCTGGAGCTATGAGCCTCATGCAAAACTAAATAAATCAAGTTATCAATCCTCAAAACACAAATGTGGCCATCAAATCTCAAAATACCCTCTGAATATATGGTGACCCTATCAAACTTACCACTCAACACTTGATCAAGAAGGAAGCAAAGCTTACTATCCTAAAATTGATGATCCCAAATCTGCTCAAACAATGAGGAGCTCACCTCCATACTAGCCAAAATACTCATAGGATCTATAATATCAAGCCAAACCATTAAGTTGGCTAAGGAATGAATGTCACATGCCATGGCCTTTAAGAAGATAATATTCAAGCCAAGATACCCATACTCATAGCCTTACGGGTCAAGGCATCCGCTACTATATTTTCCTTGCCCAAATGATACAAGACGGAAATATCATAATCCTTAAGTAACTTTATCCTTCTACGCTGTCTAGAATTAAGATCCCTCTAGGTCATATGAAAATCTCATAATGCACAACATAAAGATAATGCCTCCAAATCTTAAGTGCAAAAACTACCATCGCCAACTCCAAATCATGAGTGGGATAGTTGGGCCCATGCACCTTAAGCAGTCTAGAAGCATAAGAAATGACATGACGTTGTTGCATCAATACACAACTCAAATCGACACTAGAAGTATCACAAAACACGGTGAATCCCTCACCCTCAATAAAATGATCTAAAACTAGAGTTAAAGTTAGACATTCTTAAGCTTTACAAATATCAACTCATACTCCTCAGACTATTGGAAAAGAACCTTCTTTGAGGTAATCTGGTCATAGAGGCTGAAATAAAAGCAAAACCCTCAACAAAGCATCTATAATAATCGGCCAAGCGAATAAAGCTACGAACCTTGGTCGGAGATATAGGCCTAACCTAATCATGAATTGCCTCAATCTTAGCAGGGTCTACCATAATACTATCCTTAGACACCACATGTCTAAGGAATGTCACCAACTCAATCCAAAACTCACACTTGGAGAACTTGGCAAAAAATATATGGTCTTTAAAAGTATAGAGCATAATCCTTAAATGTTGCACATGGTCCTCTCTACTCCTAGAATATACAAGGATTTCATCGATGAACAAAATCATAAAGAAATCCAAATAAGACTTGAATACTCAATTTATCAAATCCAAGAACGTGATTGGGGCATTAGTCAACCCAAATAACATCACTAGAAACTCATAATGACCATAACAAGTCCTAAAGGCTATGTTTGAGATATCCTCAGCCTAAATCCTCAATTTATGGTAACCAGATCTCAAATAAATCTTAGTAAACACTGTCTCACCTTGAAGCTGGTTAAATAAATCATCAATGTGAGGCATAAGATAACGGTTCTTCATCGTCACCTCATTAGGCTGCCTATAATTAATACACATATGCATAGTGCCATTTTTCTTCTTCACAAAAAATGTATGATCTCCCCAATAAGACACACTCAATCTAATAAAACCCTTACAAGAAAGATCCTAAAGTTAAGAATTTAGCTCCTTAAGTTTGGCTGGAGCTATATAATAATGTACCATAGAAATAGGTTGGGTGCTAAGCTTGAAATCAATAGAAAACTCAATCTCATAGATAAGGGAATACTAAGCTGGCCAGTAGGGAACACATCATGAAACTCAAAAACTACAGGAATAGAGTTATGAAATAGACTCTCCATACTCGTATCAAAATATATGCGAGATAAGACTTGCAGCCCCTCAAAATAAGCCTCCTAGCATGAACATAAGAAATAATCCTTGTTGGCTTGTGGTTAACCACTCCTTGCCATAGGACTAGAGGTATGACGGGCATGGCTAAGGTAACGGTCTTGGCAAAATAATCCATGACCACATAGTAGTGGGATAACTAGTCCATGCCCAAAATTATATCAAATTCCACCATATCCAAAATAATAAGATCAACATAAATATCAACATCTCTAGCACTCATAACACATGATCTGAAAACCCAATCCTATATTAAAGAATTACCCACAGGAGTAGATATATGTAATGACATAGATAATAAATCACAAGAAAACTCCAAACATAGTACATAAAAAGAATATATATAAGAATAAGAGGATCCTAAATAAAATAAAGCAAGGGTCGACTGGCGGCACACTAAAATTATACCTATAACTACATCATCTAAAGTACCAACCTTAAGCCTAGTTCATACTGGATATAACTGACCACACCCGCCACATGGATGGGTGCTTGACGAACCTCCTATCCTGTCTGCATAAGAACAACCTAGAGTACCCTGGAAACAACCCCTATGACTACGAAAACCACCTCTAGTTGAGGGATAAATTGATCTAATAGGGGAACACTCTAAGCTAAAGAAATAATCTCCCCACAACTAGGGAAATCTCATAAATAGTGATCAGGATATCCACAAGTGTAACTTGACACCAAAGATGAACTAGGACTAATAGATTTGACTAACCCAAAATAACCACCATGTCTAGAATAACCTGTAATACCCCGCATGTTTCTAAGCTAGGAAGTGAATAAGTATTCCTACGTATGAAATCTCCTATCCTGTGATTCATACTTGAGTACATGACTTACAATGAATATCCTAGAGATAGGATAGCTTATGATGTATTAAGCATGTTCATATGAGTCACTTAAGGTAATACAAGCTAAGAATTTTTGAATCCATCAAGTTTTAGTGTTCGATTTTCCAAGGTTCATCTTTGAACGAGTATAACTCGATGTTAATGTGGTATTTTGGTTGATTTAGACCCACCAAATTGTAGAGAATTGAATTAGCTTTCACCTTAATCCAATACCCGAGTGAAAAGTTATGCCCATTTTTGTGAGAGACAGTAAGCATAGGCGATTGGTTAGGCACCGCCCAACCCAAGCATAAGCGATTGGTTAGGCGCCGCCCAACCCAAGAATAGGCGATTGGTTAGGCGCCGCCTAACCTAGCTTAGACAATTACTTAGGCACAGCCTAAGTAAATTCCAGGTGCCAAAACACTCTATTTTGAGTTATTTTAAGGGTAATTAAGTCTTTTAACACTCCTTACACGTCCCTAAACTTAACCCTATGAAATATACAACTTCTAAATATATTAAAACCCTATTATCATCTCAAAGCTCATCATCCAAGAGCACTAAAAGATAAAAACAACTAGGGTTGCATAACTAAGCTTGAAGATCCGATTTCAAGGAAATTCCTTCGTCAATCATCAAGAATCTTTCCTTCTAAGGTATGCGTGAGTTGATTGATGGATCCCTTTTTCTTTTTCAATATAAAGTATGATTTTTATATTGTTGGGTGTTGATGATCATGTTGTTGATATTGGGTGCTTCCCAAGATGGAATCTTTATATGTTTTTTTTGAATTTCATAATATCATATGAGTTGGAACCATGTAAATTTGGTTGTTCATGATGTATAATTTGATGATTTCACCTATGCTTAAGATGTGCATGTAAGGTGTTTGATAAAATGCCTAAGAAACTAGAAATCATGCAATATAGCTAAATTGTGACTAAGTGAAGGATTCATGATATGCCCTTACGTTCCAATGACTTCTATGTTGATAATGTGCCTTGTAAATGTTGTTGGAATACTCATGAACCATTCTTATGATATTATGATATGTTTACTTGCAAATCCTACTTATGAACAAGATTTGTGATAACCATGCAATCCACATGAACTTCCATGCTATTGGTATGTGTTGCCAATATGATTATGCAATGAACATGATATTAAGATAGTGCAAGTACTTCCATAGTGCAAGTACTTCCATGTGATATGAAATCCTTTCCATGCAATACATTGTTGATAACCATGCTTAGTATGATATCCCTACTTATGATATTATAAATTATGGACTCTACTCTTATGATCAAGTCAGTCATGTGTGTCAGTTTCCTTCCATCGAGTCCTGGGGGTACTTGTACCCAAAAACTATAGCTGTGTGCTTAGAGCTATGTCATGTTTCATGATATCCGAACTCAAGCTATGATTCCATAGACTTCAGTCAGTCATGTGACTCAGGAAAACCTCATGATCTTAGTCAATTGTCAGATACCTGTAACAATCCGCCAGTCAACAGAATTCAATAAGATTAAGTCAAGCACAGTTAGTTATTCATATCCAGTCCCTCCAGATGGGAGTAGAGGTTAGCACCGAGTAAACCCAAGGATGGGAACTCACCCGCCAGTTTAGGGTGTGATTCTTAGTAGTCATCCTTGTGTTCTAGAACTACGTAGCCAGTGTAGGTTGAGACATCTTAACCTGTTAGATTAGGGTTGATGAGGTGGCTTAACCTATCAGTTTAGGGTTCCCACCATTCTCATTGAGTACCCGCCAGATAAGGGTCACTCACAGGCTGTCCTTACCCGTGGCACGGTATTGACACCCCTCCAGTTCGGGTAGAGATTGGACCCCAGCTTAGCCATAACAGCATATAGGGGTATGTTGGTTAAACACTACTTCCCACAGTTTCAGTATCAGTCTCATTAAAAGAACTCAGGGCGTTCTTTAGATTTCGGTATATACAGGACTGTCAAATATAGTCGTCCATGTTATCAGTTTCAGTATCAGTCATGACAGTTATCAGTAAACCATGTATTAGCTTACAGGTCATGCTATCATGTATTCACGGTCCCAGTTTTTATATATGTGTGTTTGCACTCCCACGTTCATATTAGTCACTCAGGTTTGTTCATGAATGAAACCCTTTATGTTCAGCCTACCTTCCTCGTATACTCAGTACTCTAGTTGTACTGACGCATTTTCGCTATGGTGCTTTCTTTTCATGTTACACCATAGGTTTTGAGACACGAGCTCCAGCCTAACAGTAGCGGTAGCATTCCAGTTGTAGAGACACAGTAAGTCCTCATTGATTCATGGACAATATGATTTGATTTATTTATTTATTTCTTCAGTTCAGTTTTACGGAGTTAGTTGGATATATGTTCCTTCAACTCCTTATTCAGATAGTTTAGAGGCTTTTAGATTTATGTTCAGATTTACATTCAGATTGAGTTGTTTTAGGTATTTTCACCCATGTGATTGTATTCAGTTGAACCTTATGTCCTTACAGTTCTATGTATTCTGTATTATTATATCATGATTTGTAGTATACAGGTACAGATATTAGTCATGGGTTAGATTGTGGTCCCTCGCGGTCATGAGCACCGTGTAGCATTCCGATTCAGTGAATCAGGGTGTTACATAACCAGATGATTAACCTCTTGAAGACTGACCACTGCCTTTAATAAGGTGATCACTAGCACTAGACTAACCTCCATCAGTAATCTAAAGTGTTGTTTGAACAGATTGACTAGGATTACTCTAAGAGTGATAGGATAGATACAGAAAAAACCTACTCTGAGAATTGCTATCTCTAGGTCGGGATATATGTTGACTCTCACTAAATCTGCCCTAAAACCTAGTCTTCTTATCATAACTCTCACGACCCTCACATTTATCTACTCCATTATTCTAGCATGATCTGATACCTCAGCAAAAAAACCTACCTAAACTAACTATACTCTAAGTAGAGATATGAATGGGAAGTCTCAAGCCCCTGACAAAGCAACAAATTGTCTCAAACTCAGTATCTAAAATAGAAATCGTATGCCTAGCCAACCCATGAAAATGAGCCTCATACTCTACAACTGTGATAGAGCCCTCCTACAATCTAGAGAACTAATCCCTCAAATGATCCTTAAAGTTGTAGGGCATATACTTTGTCAAGAACATCCTGAAGAATTGGCCCAAGTCAAGGGAGAAGATCCAGCTGATCTACAATCAATAAATCCTCTCCATCAATGTCAAGTAAATAATTCCAACTGAAATAATATTTAATCTAAACCACGCATCTCAACAAAGCCTAACTTATGGAGCCTATCCTCACAAGTAATAAAAAACTCATATGCATCTTTGCCTAGAGAACTACAAAACCTGGGCAGAGCTAATCTCAAGAATATACCCAACATCTTCTAATCCTTAGAAGATATAATAGGATAAGTAACCACTTACTGAGTAATGGTCGACTGATAAACTACTGATATATGAGGGACCTCAACTCTGGGAGCCATAACTACAGGTTGTATCCATACCCCAGTACTACTCTAATATGTAAACTATGAACCACCAACTAAACCCAAATTATAAAGTAATGTATGTCTAAGAAGCGAACAAGAAATAACCCCTGGTAGAGCCTAGGCTGGTCCCTAGCCAACTACTAGCTGAGGAGAAAGAATCTCTTGCTCAAGAGTAGGAATAGGACTTAGCTAAGGTGTCCTATCCTGGCCTCTATCTGGGGACACATCACACGACTATAACAACCTCTAGGTCATCCATGAATAGGAATAGGATCCCAAGGCTCGATCTTAGAATAATCATCTCGTATAGCGATAACATATGTCCTGGCATCTATGAAAGAGTTAAGTTAAGGGAATACTTCTATAAACCAACTCAGACTATTAGCACAATAAAAGTGAAAGAAGTGAAGAACTCCTAAGAATGTCCAATATCCTCCTGAAGATAGAAAATAGATATCATTATTCCAATCCACACGACTCTAATAGACACTTGCTTTTGTACTAACAATACCGGTGAAACTTGGCTCTGATACTAATATATCATGACCTGATTTATGAGTCATAATGGCACTTACTAAATCCTACCAGTAGGTAAGAAGAACTATAACCAGGAGCTAATGTAATGGGCTATTCAGTAGGAAATGCCCATCATAGGAAAAATTCAAGAACACAATTATAAATAAGTAAAGTGTTCTAAATAGATAAAAAAGTTAATACAAAATACCATTTAACGATCTAGTAGAGACAGTATAAGAGCATCTAATGAAAATAATATAACTTCAAATGTTTAGAATAGTCAATAATATCTGTCTAAACAAGACTGAATATAAAGATAGATGGAAATGGGTAACTCAAACTCCAAGAGCTCACCCTATCTCTAAAAATCAATGTACTTAAATCTACACAAAAAGGTATAAAAGTATAGTATGAGTACCAAAATAATAGGTACTCAGTAGGCATCATCGGCCGACTGAGCTTAATCATGATATAAGTATGATAAAATGCAAGATAACATAACTAAGTCAAGGTACATAAACAAACCTAAATCATCTCCAACATTGCTGCACATAATAAGTAATTAAATTGGAACAACAATATAACACATGGTGTCAACACATGCTAATCATCAATCAAACATAATGAGTAAATAATTCATAGTAATAACATCTCATGAATCATCAACACTTACAAACAAAACTAAAAAATTGGCTCCCATACACCAATTGGTGCAAAAAGTAAATAACTCATCAAAGACTCCCAAATGCCTGGAGAACACACGAAAAGATAAATGAAGAAAACATTTATCATTTACAAATAACCAACTCATTATTTAATCATCATTCTATAATCTATCACAACAACAACAACAAACCCAGTATATTCCTACCTAGTGGGATCTGGAGAGGGTACAATGTACACAATCCATACCACTACCTCTAAAAAAGTAGAGAATTCCATAATCTATCACCACTAGATCAATTACAAACATTTGATAATATTTCCAGAGGTCATAATGTTACATCATTTAACAATCTTATCATCGATACTCACCAGTCGCCAACTATTGGCTAACAATTTCTTATTAACTAATTCATTTAATAAATAGTCATTATATAACTTCTAGTCCTCATTTAAACTATTCACCACATAATCACTAATCACTATTTCTTAGATAACCATCATTTATCCACTAACCTTATTTACCAACTAATCCTTAATTATAAACTTGTCATTATTAGTCACTTAAACAATATCCATCACTATTTCATATTTAGATCTAATCATCAACTATACCACTTTATAAATATTTAATGTATGCGGGGAATAACCAATATCCCTAATATCAATATCATACCTAAATAATATATATATGTACATAATTGCCATATATAGGTCATAGACAGACTCAAATTGGTAGATGTACACATAGGCATCTCAATATAGTCATCCTTCGGCCTTGTCGAGTATCAATGCATCATTATAAACATCCTCCAACATTGCTAGGTATATATCATTATAGTTATTCTCCGGCCTTGTGAGGTATAAGTATATATCACTATAATCATCCTTTGATCTTATCGAGTATCAATATATCATCATAATATCCTCCAACCTTGTTGGGTATCACTATTTCATCATAATATCCACTGGCCATATCGGGTATCAATATATTATCATGATATCCTCCGACCTAGATGGGTATCAATATATTATCATGATATACCCCGGCCGTTTTGGGTATTAATATAAATATAATCATAATATCCTGACTCAAACTGGTAGCCATCATCATAGTTAGTTGTAAAATTAATAACATAAGTGATCATACAATCAAGTATCACGGTTTCAAGAATAATTAATAGCATAACTCCCCATATAATCAATAAGCATGACCTCTAACTTAATTCATGGAATAATTTCTAATTTCATCAATAGGGATGTTTTCTAGCATGATTACTAGCATAATTTCTTAGCATAAGTATAAGCAATATCATATGCAAAACTTATCAATGGCATAGGTGATGGCTTAACATTCATCATCCTGAAGGCCTTTTTAAAATCATGCATAATAGTTTATCATGGCCTTACCAAAAGGTTAGTCATAGCAGAATCAACCACTTAATATAGCATAATCAATGCCTTAACATAATATAATCGACAATCAAATTAACTAGTCCATGAGAATAGCTTTAATATCCTCATCACCATAACCATCATGTGCTAAGGTTCCTTAATATTTTGTGAAAAGGTATTCTCTAGGTATTCAATAAGCGTATAAGGATATCAAGAGAACTAATTATCAATCTTGACTTAAGGTGGGTCCCAGATCCCACTTCTAAATCCCTGAATTACATTATAGGTTAAATACTACCCCCAACTAGGCTGTGGTATCTAAATACACTCTTAGATTTATAGCAAGCGATAATTATCATTAAGGTAGAGATTCTTCTTAAGCACTTTAACTAAGTCAAATGGAAACTATGGCAACTTTTAATATCGTCAGAAACTAAGGATAATTTACCCTAATCATGAGTATCTAAATAATTCTTATCTACCTTGAATAATCTAAGGAATTCTCATTCAAAACATGAGTAATGAAGTTCAATTCACCTAAGGAACGAGGAACAAGTCAATTGTTTCAACTTTACGATTTCAAATATAGCATAATATCGTAAGAATACTATGAGATAGCTCAATCTAACAAGAAATAAATCTAGCCTACCTCGATGTCGAAGAAAGCTCAATGAACCGACAAATCACCATTTTTCCCTTCTAAGAGGCCTTCTAAAGATTCCAAGCTATCAAAAATAAATTCTACTCATTAGTATAAAAATATCAATACCCGTATTGCACTATTGTTCTTTTGGTCTAAAAAATCACATCAAAACCCCATGTGGGTCCCACTTACAAAAATTGCATTTTCAAAACCAAACCAACATACTCTGAAGCTCAAGGAATCATTACCCTCAAAATGGGTAAAAATAGATATTTTAGGATTTTGAGTAAGAAATCAAAAAATTTCACAAGGAAAAGGATGAATTCTTACCTCAAATGGGAAGATAATCGCAAGAATAAATAATAATCAAGCTTCTAAGTCACCCACAAGTCTCAAATTTAATATATCACACTATTTAGTTTTTATGCTCTCAAGAATGGGGTGAGAAATTATTGAATTTGCAACTTTGGGGCCTATTTATACCTATAACAAGTACTCGGGTCCTGCTGTCGCAGACCTAGACCTGAGATCACACCATTTTGGCACTGCACACGTGGTTTGTGCTGTTGAAATTACTTCAAAATCATGGCTTCTCCTCTGAAAAGTGATTCACGATCGCGGTCCAAAGTGTCTCTATCCTAGTGCACCAGAAAACCTAGTGTATCAAATTTTCCAAATCCAAAATGAGCTCTATTAGGTGCTCAAGATTCATTCAAAATCCTGTATATGCAAACAAACTATGTAACCATACTAAATTCAATGCTCTAAATGCTATGACAAACTTATAATTTCCATTCGAGGTTATTTCAACCAAATGCGGCTCCTAAACCTATATTTCTAATTTCTCAACTTTTTGACCAAAAGGTCAAAATGAGCTTGAGTGTCACGAGACCCATACCAAAGGTATACCTAGCCTAAGATCTATATTTTGGAGGTATTTATATAGTCAAAATTTTTATATGAGGCTATTTTACTAAAGTTTTTGCCTGGTAACCAGCAATGACTTCTAAATAAAGAATTGGCTCTAAGAACCAAACGAACTGTCTGGTGACTAAACTAACAGTCCTAGCAAGTCATAAATTACTTGGGGTAGCTATGAAAAAGCTCTAATGATGAAAATAAGAAGAAATATAGAAAATGATGATAATATAGTAATTAGAATATTCTCACAGGTTCTTGGTGAAATAAGGCTAGAAGACGCTCATGTTTGGGATTTAGTAAATGAATAATAATTGTACCCTCCAGGTCATATATAGAGGGTGGATGTATGACTCATATTATACATGTATGAGGTTTAGGTGAATTACTTGGTTCCATAAATGAATCAGGGACTATGCTTGTTTGCCTGATATATGTTTACATATTTAAGAGTTTATGTTATTTGTGTACTATTCATATATTGGATATGGTTAGAGTTAGGGTTTTTGAGTTGGTTGTGATTTAACTATATAATTGTTTACATATATTGGTGTGGCTTAATTGAAAATGACTAGGTGATATTTGGTCGACTTATGATTCTAATCCTAGTTGTTGATTGTTGCTTTTATGCTGAGTGTATGTCGGCTTGGGTATGGGATAACCTAGGGCGTTATAGTTTTAAAAGTACGAACCACCTACACTTAATTATTAATTCTTATTAGGGTTGACTTATTAGGTTACCTTTGGTGATGGAAGTTCATATAAATTTGGGATGGATTAAAGAGTTTTATGTTAGTTGGATGAGAGGGAAAGATATATAGTTATGGGATGAATGTAATTTGATAACTCGAAAGTTAAGTAGACAAGTCATATGCCTAGGTGTGACTTGCCCTGGTAGGATTCGTGATTTGTTAGTATTTTGACCTGGGCTTTTCCCTTGTTGTAGTTCTTCTCTAGGAGTTATGTCAATTATCAGTGTAAGGCTAGGCTTGGTGGTTTGTGTCATGGAAAAAGAATAAAGTGGTATCTCAGGATTTATGAACAGAGGTTAGTGCGGGGGTGTAAGGGAACCTTTTGAGGTGGGATAATGCAGTTAAGAGCATTCTTATTTCTTTTAATAGTTTTGTTACATTTAGGTAACCTGATATTTGTAAATAGATGAGGCTTACTAGTACGTGTGATTCATATTGATGCTATGCTTACTATACTCTCTTTTGGGTATAGTCTGTTTTAGGAATCCATGATGGTTTCTTTACCGTTGCATTACTTTCTCACTCTTATTGGAAGTTTTATCTTGTATACTTTTCTCTTAGTAGCTCTTGTACCTCTTTAGACTAGATACTAAGATAGTTTTTTTTATGTATAATTGGTTGATTAGTTTTGATTAATGAAGTTTTCCTCATGTTATGTTGAATGAGTGATAAGGATTTCTCCTATCTATATGGATTAGAGTAGGTGTTCTCACAATCTGATAGTTTGGGTCATGACCATAACTTAATCAATGAGATTGTATAGCTTAGCATGATTGTTCAAGATGACTTTTCCCTGGAACTCTCCTAATTATTATTTAAAACACTTTTAATTTTCGTTATTGTTCATTGTTACCTTTATCTAACAAAATTCAAATTCTCATTGGTTACCAATCACACTTATTTAACTTTAATAGTAATACTTGAATTAGATTGTCTACTAAATACCAAGTCCCTGTGGAATAGATATTCGGCTTGCAAGATCCACTTTATCCCTTGCACACCTACGTACAGTAATGTGTATGGTTGGACGCAATAAGTTTATGGAACAATTGACAACCTTCTAATTTTTAGTCTTACTATTTTTTTATAAGTGCTAACAACTTGATCTTAGCTACTAAATTTGCTAGTATAGGTTTGAATATTAAGAAACCTAGCAAGAGTGAGGGAATTAGTTGAACAAGAAGATGAACCTACACGACACTTGCATCAATTATGGTAAGTAGTAGCACTTTTCTATTCGATTCTACAAGTTCAACAAGGCTAGATCATTCCTTTATCAATAAGTGATGAACAATTATCCCGTAGGACAGTGCGTAAAGTGGTAATCCCTCTCATAACCAATGTAACCGTCAGTATTCATACATCAAATACAGGAGGAAGATTTGAGCTTAAACAAAACACAATGCTGTTACTGGACCTAAGCAGATAATTTACAAAACTTCCACATGATTATACACATTTTCACTTTAAAAAAATTTATATTAATTAGTGACACATTCATTCCAACAAGAGTCTCCACAGATTATGTGAGGCTCACCCTTTTCCTATTCTCACTCTTAGGTTCAACAAAGAAATAGTTGAAGGTAGAACCTTCAAATTAAATCATAACTTGGGACCACTTGGCAAAGAAGTTCCTCATTCAATTTTTTCCATATGGCAAAACTACAAGTTTGAGGAGTGAGATTTTAAGTTTAGTTTAGAAGCCAAATGAAATTCTCTATCATGCATGGGAGAGATTCAAGTGTCGTCTTAGAGATTACCAACATTACCAATAGACAAATAAGGTATTAACTTATATTTTTGTTGAAAATCTTGACCATAACACATAGATTTTGCTAGAATCAGCAGTAGGTGGTCAAGTTTTATAGAAAACCTACAATGAGTTGCATACTCTCTATAACCATATCACACAAGGTAATGCAGACTGACAGGATATGTATCTAGAAGTATGGTAATAATCCTATAGGTACGATCGAGGTAGATAGTAGCATAACATTAGATGCACAATTGGCCACTTTTTAGAAATAGATAATAACTTAATTCAATAAGTTGAGTGTGGATATACCTAGGCCTAACTAAATGTGGTTTAAAAAGTTTAGTCTTTGTGTGAAACTTGTGATAGTATTGGTCACTCTACAGATTTATGTGGATCAAATTTGAAGTACATTAATTTTATAGGCAATGTACAAAAAGAATCAGAATTATGGTAATGCCAATAATCAACCGGCACAGTCTGTCCAACTACTTTCAGGGCAATAATCAGAGTTAAACTCGGTAGTTTCAGTAGTAGCAGGGCATTCAAAATAACACTTTCTCTAAGAATATAGAAGAGACTTTGATTTTTTTTAGAAAAACCTAGAACAAATGGTTGTAGAGATAAAACAAATGGATTAGTTACCTCAAGCAAAAAATACAAGACCTCAAGGTGGTTTGCCTAATGATACAAATCAAAATCCAAAGAAAGTTATGGAAATAACCTTGAGGAGTGATATAGATTTGATTGATTCACTTACAACGAAAAATCATGAGGTGCAAGAAGAGTTGTTCATACTTAAGCAAACTAAAAAGAAAGTTGAATCCAAAGAAGATCACAAAAAAGAGAAGTCTGAGTATCCAAATGAAATGTCAATTGAGAAACCTATAAATAGAACACACACCATTCCCTCCAAAGCATAAAAATGCTAAAGAGGATGATTATTTTAAAAATATCTTTGACAGATTCAAAGAACTTCATAGTAATCTTTCTTTTTTAAAATATTTCATAGGAAATGCCTAAATACGCTAAATACCTAAAGGATATGTGATGAATAAAAGGATGCTAGATGATATTAAGACTATATTACTTATTCAAGAGTGCAATTTTATGATTATGAGAAAGATGCAAAAAAAAATTCAAGGAACCTGGAGTTTCACCCTCCCCATACAAATAGGTGAAAGTGATGTTGTTTAAGCTTTGAGTTATTTATGGGCAAGAATCAATTTGAATTCCCTTACCATGTTTAAGTCACTAGGTTTGGGAAAGTCATGGACCAATTCATTTGTGTTATAGATGGTAGATAAAACCAAAGTGGTCCCTGAAGAAATAATAAAGGATGTTGTCATTAAGGTTGGTAAGTTCATGTAATACCTTGTGCTTTCAAGGTCACTGTGGAGCCTATGACTCATTCCTCAAGTGGTGAAGACTCATCACGAGTCGTATAATGTAGTCGTAACCAAAATAATTTCAAATCATTAAAGTACTATTTTAGGTACGAATCTACCCTAAAAGTCATAAGAAGACCATACGAATTGTATAGTCCAGTCATGACCAACTCAGTAGAAAGGCCTAAATTTTCTGGTTACATGATGAATCAACCCTAGTAGTCTTCACTTGATGATATGAGTCTATAAGAAGAGTCATGAGATCAGTAGGATAGGCCCTCTAAGTTTCTGTCTAGGTTATGAGAGGTTGCTACAGGTCATAGTGACATGTTACGAGTCGTAGGGTATGACTCGTATCCAAACCAGTGCATACTTTTTTTTATTTCTACTAAGGTTATGAGTCAGTAGGTCAACTCGTAACCAAATGTTATGAGTCATGAAATGACTCATTATGACTGATGGTCAAGTTTCTATAAGTTCAATTGAGGGCCCTTTTTGATCTTTACCTCTCTTAAAATTTACAATCCACGAATTATAACCTAAGAAGAGGCATTATTTTCCCCTACTTTCAACTAATTAACAATACTCTTTCTCTTTCCATCCACAAGAAAAATAAGACTAGGGTTTTCTTCCATAAAGACATCTCTTAAGTCTCTATGTTCAAGTTCTCTTCACAAGTCAAGTAAATCCAGGTATGTGGGGTTTTGAAAAAGGATACTCTTTCATCCTTGCCCTAAAAAAAATTTATCTTTAAGGTTGAATTTACATGTTTTAGTTAGATTTCATACCCCAGTTCTCATATTCTTGAAGCATAACATTATCATATGATTGAAGGATTTAAGTGTATAAGAGTTTTCATCTATTCATGTTTTGACTTTTAAGATACTATTATGACTTAAATTTCATTAGTTGACTTGAAATTTTGATAAAAGGTTTGCAATGTAAGTATTGGTCATGATACTTTGTCATAAGCTTTATGAAAGAAAGTATGAATTTTCAAGCCTTAAGCATAAGCACTGAGTTTACAAGAAACCTATGTTTTAAGCTTCAGTTACATGTAATACAATATGATTAAAGTTCAGCTGATCTTTTTATATAAGATAAGACATGAAATCTACAAGTATTCCTTCTAATTATGATTTAAGTAAAGAGAAGCATAATTGGTTTTTTAGTCTATAAACCCTTATGCTATTTTAAGGTGGATTTATTAAGTATGAGCCTATACATATATTTTTGGGAGTAGTATTTAGCACCAAGAAAGGAATGTAGATGGAGTATCCTAAATTCTTGGAAACTACTAGCCAACGTAGGTTTAAGAGACCTCTTCAGCGAGTGTCTACATTTCCCAATATGGATGAAGTATAGTGATCACTTAATTTAAGGTTCTATTGTGATGGTAAGGGTAGAACTGCTCTCCTTAATGTGGGTAAGACATTGGACTCCATGATAGCTCACATGGTTTATGCCAGTTAGAAGAATCTCCCTTAAGAAAGACTAAAAGGAAAGATTTTAGAAACTAAGTGTAATTGCTCACTAAGCTCATTCATTATACTTTATTATTCATGTTTAATCATCATACAATTTTTAGTTTTATTTATGTCCAAAGTGAGACCTTTACACTTATCATGCATGATTTGAAAATATATTTAGTTCTTGTTTTACTTATGTATTCACCCCAATATACTCAGTACATTCCAAAGTACTAACCCACACATTTATGTTTATGTCATACATTGTCTTATAATGTAAGTTATAGTGCTCATTTCCAACAACATGATTGATTAGGGGTATCACTTTCTGCATATCGACATTTGGTGAGTGCTCATATTTCAAGGACGTAACTTATCAGATTCTTAATCATTTATGAATGTTACTTTAGTTAATTGATTTTATTTTATAGTCAGGTCAGTTGGGGTCTGTCCTAGTGGCTCTCTAGTTAGTAGTAGAGTCTTGTTGAGAATGATATTTTAAGTTGTTTCCTCTCGTAATTATATGCATAAGTTAGTTCACTTCTCATAAGAGTTTCAAACTATATCGATGTCAAGGGTTATCTTGGGGCTATTCAAAGCTCTGGGCACTATGCGACATCCATAGGGTACTCCCGGGGTATGACAAACTTGGTATTAGAGCCTATGGTTTTAAAGGGTCCTAGGGAGTTAGAAAAGATGCGTTACGTTTAGTCTTGATCGTGAGTGTGAAGTCTGCCACATTTATAAGTAAGAGGCTATGGGAAGAGTTAGGAATCAACTTTTATTTCATGACCTATTGTGATTGAAGATATCTCTATCTTCCTTAATTTGTGATCTCATACGATAGAATATACCTTCTCATCGAGCTAACACTTACAAAAATAGTGATCAACCACCACTAGTACACACAGATCCTCTAAATAAAATTATCTCACATATGGAATTTCATATTGCCTTTCAAGTATTGGACCAAGATGTGAATGCTAATGTTCAGGGAAACCAACAAGTAGCAGTCCTACTTCTACAAAATGGTAACTTAGCTGCAACAAGGATTTAGAATTTTGTGAGGATGGGTCCACTTGAGTTCCACGGGTCAAAGGTGGATGAGGGCCCTTAACTATTTATTGGTGAGATGAGGAATATTACTCAAATCATGCATGATATAGAATAAGAGAGCGTGGAACTGGTATCTTATCATTTGAAGGATGTTTATTATGATTGGGTCGTTAAGTAAAAGGATAGTAGGGGGAGAATTCATCTCCAATGAGTTGGTAGGTGTTTCAGAGTGCTTTTCTAGACAGGTTCTTTCCTCGTGAGATGATGGAGGCCATGGTGGAGGAGTTTATGAACTTGAGGCAAGATTTTGTGATTGTGAAGAAATACTGCCTTAAGTTTACTCAACTAGAAAGTATGCCCCAGAGTTGTTATCTGAATCTAGAGATCATACGAGTAAAGTTGTTACTGGGTATCGGATTTTATGGTAAAAGAGTGCCAGACTACCATGCTAATCAGAGATAAGTATATTGCTCGGTTGATAATACATGTGCAAAAGATTGAGGTAGATAAATTGAAAGAAACAGAAAAGAAGAACAAAATATCTAGGAATAGATAGTTTGTGTATAGTCAACAAAGGTTTGGTGGAGGAAGTCATTCACAGTTTCAGGGTCACTCATCATTGCCTTCACCATCCTCAGCCAGTTCCCCTACACCCAGGATAAGGCAAGAGTGGGGAATAACTTTGAATTTCAAGTCTCCGAATAGTATGGTCGGGAGGCCCAACTATCAGACATATGTAAAGTATGATAGGATACATCTTGGTGAGTGTTTGGTAGGAAAGGGGTTGCTATGGTTTTGGAAGGTTGGGACACAAGATTAAGGAGTGTTTGTATGCTAAGAAAGGAATTAAGGATGTTCGTCCTCAAACTCTAGCTACAAATTCAGTATCTCAGTCAGGCCACCCAATATCTCCACAAGGTGCATCATCCAATATTGGTGATGTTCAGTGTGAGAATCATTTCTATGCTTTTTAATTACGTCAGGAATAAGAGATTTCACCAAATATTCTCACTGGTATGCTTCATTTCTTATACCTTATTGTATATTTGTTGTTAGACCTAGGATCAAATCTCTTATATGTAAGTTCACTGGTTTCTATAAAGTTTAAGGTAATCCCTGAAAACCATCCCAAAACCTTCTCAATCTCTTCCCCAGTGGGTGAATCAGTTATCGCGCTAGACGAGTCTATAGAAAGTGTCCTATTATCACCCTCCATAAAGTCAAACTAGCAGATTTAATAGAGTTAGAAATGATAGATTTTTGACATTATTCTGGGTGTGGATTGGCTCCATTCATGCTATGCATCAATAGATTGTCGCACCTGCATAGTGAAGTTTTGATTTCCTGTTGAGACATTGTTTTAGTGGAAGGGTAATTTTTTGTCTCCCAAAGGTTGTTTCATCTCCTATATTAAGGCCAGGAAATTCATATCAAAAGGGTGTATTTACCACTCTTTTCAAGTCAAAGATATTAAATTTTAATCCCCAATAGTTCAATCATTCTTTTTAGTCAATGATTTTTTGAAGGTTTTTCCAAAGGATCTGTCAGGGTACCTCCAAATAGAGAAATAGAGTTCGATATTGATCTTTTTCCTAATAGTCAACCCATCTCTATCCCTCCATATTGCATGTCTCTAGCCAAACTTAAGGAGTGAAAGAAATAGCTTAGAGATATCTTAGATAAATGTGTAACTCCCCAAAATTTAGTCCCGAGACATCACACGGTGCTTAGGGGCACAAGTGACCCCAAGCTAACCGTGCTACTGGCATAACTCATAAGCAGCTGGATAAAATTCTTAAATCTATATTAAATCAGTGAAAATATAGAACTTCTCTGAAATTGATCAATATAAATACGAACTTTACAAGATTACGACTCTACTTTTACCAAACGAAACTGAAACTGAAAACATCAACTTCTACTGACCGTCTATGAAGCCTCTACTGGTACTGACTTCAGATAGCCGGGTCATGAATCCCAACTATCCAAGATCAATACGACTAAACTAAGAAAATAGAATACTTCTTGAACTATATAACCAACTCAAGTCCTCGAATCAAAAGGACTCATAACCTGCTGTCTGGGAGCGATGGATTAACTTAATGCGGTGTCTGCGCTACAACATGCACCAATATTATAAGACACTGTAGCATATGGAAATATATGGGGGGTCATTACTGTAAAGAATGTACTGAGCAAGTGGGGCTGCAATGCAACATTATAAATAATATCATAAATGGTTTTGAAAATCATACATGCTGAAGATAATGACTTTCTTTTCTTGAATTAATTGAAATATATTCCTTATAAATCATCAATAGTAATGCAAGCATTATATATCTCATAAATCATTACACTCAACTCAAACTCTTTAAATCATGACTTAGAGTGACTCGGTAACTCAAGAAACTTGAACTCTTATGGACTTGGGAGTTTCTTATAACTGACATAAACTAAACCATGTGAGCCACATGGAGTCCAACATTTTTCCCTCCTAAGGAGAGAACCCCACATTGGCGGGAGCGTCGTACTCTTTCGAGGGAGTACAATCTCAATTTCATTATCCCAATCCCATACTCCTCCACTGGACCACAATTATCAATATCAATCCTATTATGGCACGTAGTTCTAGGAAATACCACATTTCCCTCTCAGTGCTAAATACTTCTTCCAGACTCAGCTCAAAACGCATTAGAAAATCCACCACAAACATCACAAGGGTTTATCATGAACTCATATCTTATGATGATTATTATGAAATCTTGATGTTTATGATTTTGAAAGATGATTTTACATGTGTGGTGATATAAAGCATGAATCTTGAATGATATTTATCATGATTTTGATATTTGGGTCGTGAATCCCCATTGGAAATTATGTTTTTTAGAAAGTGTGTGTTATAAGAACGTTGATATTGAATATTTGAGATATTTTGAATGATTTGACCTTTTGGTCTTAATGGAGTTGTTTTGAACTCGAGTGTGAAAGAACTCGACTTGATTTTGATAGATGGAAGCATGATGGATCCTGTTGTATATTTATATATTACTGAAATTATTTTGTTGTGAATTGTCTTTGGAATTATTTGAGCTAAGTCCGGGATAAATATTTAGCACCGAGTGGGAGGTATAAAGCGACCTTACTTTCCTAGAACTATGTGCCCCCATAGGAGTGAGCCTGAGGCTGATTTATATAGTGATCACTAGTTTGTGTAGATTTGATATCGATAGTCCTACTCCAATTGAAAGGATAGGACGGCTCTCCCCAACGTGGGTTGTACGTTGGACTCCATGTAGCTCACATGGTTTATGTCAGTTATAGGATCTCCCAGTGTGTGTATGTTTCCTTATGTCTATCGTGAATGGTGAAGTGATTTAAAAGTAGAATTGTGAAAGTTATTCTTTCAAAAGATTTAAATGATATTTACATTATGAGAATTGATATTCTTGATGAACTGAAAGTGATTGACAAATTATATGATGACTCACATGTGTTATTGTACTTATTTCATCCTCTCATGATTATGATGATTTTCTTTGGGCTATGTGAGTCTTTCATACGTCCTACATATTTCTTATAAATATTTATGATGATGATGTTTATACAACTACATACACCCCCATATACTCAGTTCCTTTCCATGGTACTGACCCACATCTTCGGATGTAGGCTATATTTTCTTGAGATGTAGGTTCAAGTGCTCAGTTCTAGGTTTGACAGTGATTCTTCGGGCATGCTGTTCTACATCCTCTATTTTGGTGAGTCCTCATGTTCCAAGGACGTGATTTCTGATGTTGGTTTCACAAAATTATTTATATTTGATAACTGAGTATGAGTCAGTTGGGGCATGTCTCAATGGGTCGCTGGTTTTATTTATTTTCTTAGTGGCTTGTGAGACTAGTATAAATGTTGGGAGTTGACTAATAAGTCATATTTTGTTATATTTCTGAAATTCTTTTATTCTTGGATGAAGATTACTCGGTTTATATATGAGGGTTATTTATGGAAACCCCTTTGATTTATGTTGAACTGAATGAAAATGGCTCAAAGGGTTAGCTTGGGGCTACTGGTAGCTTCAAGCACCGTGTGACGCTCCGAGACCCATTTTCTGGGGCATTACAAACTTTGTATCAAAGCCCAAGGTTTTCAGGTGTCCTAGGGAGTCTGACAAGCCGCGTTAAGTAAAGTCTTGATCATCGGTGTGTAGCGAGCCACATCTATGAGCAAAAGGCTACAAGATGTTTTAGGAAAAAGTGTGATTCTTTCTTTCAGAAGTCTTTTGTACTTAAAGTGTCTCTCTCTACTATTGATTCGTGCTCTTCTCTTTTAGAAATATGCCTCCACGTCGAGCGAGAAGAAATAATGATGGTCAGCAACCTTAACCCGCTGACCCATTGAATGAAAATGTGTCTCATGCTGAATTTCGGGTAGCCTTTTAAGCGCTGGACCAAGCTGTTACTACAAATGTTCAGGCTAACCCGGCCCTGGCTCCACAGTAGTAGGGAGGTGATTCAGCTGCTGCCAGGATTCATGACTTCATGCCGATGAATCTGCCAGAATTCTATGGGTCCAAGTCTAATGAGGATCCACGGTTAATTTTAGAGGAGGTGCGGAAGATTACTCAGGTGATGCATATATCTGAGGAATATAGTGTGGAGTTGGCTACGTATAGGTTGAAAGACCTTACTTATGACTGGGTTGTTTCTTGGAGGAAAGGTAGAGGTGAGGGAGCTATCCCTACAACTTTGCAAGAGTTCTAGGATGCATTCTTGGATAGTTTTTCCCTTTGGAGATGAGGGAGGTGAAGGTGGAAGAGTTTATGAACCTACGACAGGGCTCTATGAATGTTAGGGAGTACTGTCTAAAGTTCAATCAGTTGGCCAAGTATGCTCCTGACATAGTGGCTGATAATTGGGCTAGTATGAGTAAGTTTGTGACTGAAGTGTCAAGTTATGTGGTTAAGGAGTGTAGGTCTGCTATGCTAAATAGTGAGATGAATCTTTCTAGGATGATGAATCATGCCTAATATATTGAGGCAGAAAAGATTAAGGAGAGAGATAGAATGAGAGGGGATAAGAGAGCTAGGTCCGAGCAGCACGGACAGGGTCAGATTAGATCGTAGGGAGGGAGTCACCCTCAGTATCAGGATCATTCGTCTATGCTAGCACCATCATCTTTTAGTGCTCCCACTCCTAGAGTTAGGCAGGAGAAAGGTAGCAGGTCATATGTATCCAGGTCCCAGTATAGTGCTGGCAGTAAGCCAAATCGTCCCCTGTGTCCTAAGTATGGTAGGGTTCATTCGGGTGAGTGTTGGGGTGAGAAGAGGGGTTATTTCCGGTGTGGTGACATGGGTCACAGAGTTAGAGATTGTCCATAGGATGGACAAGGGCGTTGTGACTATCGCCCTCAGACCCAGACTCAAACTGTTAGTGCTCCAGTTCCACCGACTCGCCCAGCCCCAGCTCAGGGCGCCTCTTCTAGCAATGCTGGCGGGCAGTGCCAGAATAGTTTCTATGCTTTACCATCCCACCAGAAACAGGAGGACTCTCCCGATGTTGTTACTGGTATGCTTCATATATTTCAGTTTGATGTGTATGCTTTGTTAGATCCTAGATCCAGTTTCTCATATGTTACACCTTTGATTGCTGTGAATTTTGAAATGAGTCCTGAGATTATTCCTGAGCTTATCCTATTTTCTACCCCAGTGGGTGATTCGATTGTTGCCCAAAAGTGTATAAAATATGTCCTATTACCGTTCTTCACAGAGCCTTGGTTTCTGATCTGATTAAGTTAGACATGGTAGATTTTGATGTGATTCTGGGTATGGACTGGCTGTATTCTTCTTATTCCTTTATTGATTGTCGTACTCGAGTGGTCAAGTTTCAGTTTTCGGGTGCATCTGTATTTGAGTGGTTTGGGAATTCTGTGTCACCAAGAGTCATTTTATCTCTTACCTCAAAGCTAGAAATCTTATTTCCAAGGGGTGTATTTACCATTTGGTTAGAGTTAAAGACTCTAAGTCTGAGACTCCAATTCTCTAGTCTGTTAACGTCGTTAATGAGTTTTCTGATGTCTTTTCGGATGATCTCCTAGGGATAGCTCCTGATAGAGAGATAGAGTTCGGGATTGATCTTCTTCCTGATACTCAGCCCATTTCTATTCCTCCTTACCGTATGGCCCCTGCAGCACTAAGGAGTTGAAAGAGCAACTCAAAGATCTACTAGATAAGGGTTTCATAAGGCCCAGTATTTCTCCTTGGAGTGCTCCTGTGTTGTTTATGAGAAAGAAAGATGGCTCTTTGCATATGTGCATTGATTACTGCCAACTGAATAAAGTCACCGTAAAAAATAAGTACCCCATTCCGAGAATAGATGATTTGTTTGACCAATTGCAAGGTGCAAGTTATTTATCAAAGATAGACCTTCGTTCTAGCTATCATCAACTCAGAGTTAGGGAGTGTAACATCCCAAAAACCCCTTTCCAAACTCGTTATAGCCATTTTGAGTTTTTTGTTATGTCTTTCGGGTTAACTAATGCCCCAGCAGCTTTCATGGACCTCATGAATCAAGTTTTCAGACCATATCTAGATATGTTTATCATAGTGTTCATTGATGATATACTGGTGAACTCCTGTAGTGAGGATGAACATTCTGATCATCTCTGAATTGTCTTGCAAACCCTTAGAGATCACAAGTGGTTTGCCAAGTTCAGTAAGTGTGAGTTTTGGCTAAGGTCAGTTGCTTTTTTGCATCATATCATTTCTTTCAAGGGTATTAGAGTTGATCCCCAAAAGACCGAAGCTTTTAGAAATTGGCCTAGACGTATTTGTTCGACTGATATCCGAAGTTTCTTGGGTTTAGTTGGATATTACAGCCATTTTGTTGAGGGTTTCTCCTCTATAGCGTCTCCTATGACTCGGTTGACCTAAAATAAAGTGAAGTTCTTATGGTCCGATTCTTGTGACAAGAGTTTTCAGGAGTTGAAGACTCGACTCACTTCAGCCCCTGTTTTGACTTTGCCTGATGGTGTTAATGGTTTTGTGGTGTACTTTGATGCTTCAAAAGTTGGGTTGGGTTACGTATTAATGCAGAAGGGTAAGGTGATAGCTTATGCTTCTAGACAGTTGAAATCCCATGAGAAAAATTACCCCACCCATGACCTTGAGGTAGCTGCTATTGTGTTTGCTTTGAAAATCTGGAGACACTATTTGTATGGTGTCCATGTTGATGTTTTCACTGATCATAAGAGTCTGCAGTATGTGTTTACCCAGAGAGAATTGAATCTTAGGTAGAGACGATAGTTAGAATTGTTAAAGGACTATGATATGAGTGTGTTGTACCATCCGGGCAAGGCCAATGTTATGGCGGATGCCCTAAGTAAATGTCCATGGGTAGTGTTTCGCATGTGGTAGAAGGTAAGAAAAAGTTGGCTCGTGATGTACATCGTTTGGATAGATTGGGGGTTAGGTTTTTTGACTCTGGTTAAGGTAGTATAGGGGTTCAGAGTAGTTTTGAATCCTTCTCGGTTTCGGACGTGAAGGAAAAGCAATACTTAGATGCTAGTTTGGTCAGACTGAAGGAGTCAGTCAAGGACCAAAAAGTAGAGGTTTTCTCCCAAGGGAAAGATTGTGTGTTAAGATTGCAGGGTAGATTGTGTGTTCGGAATGTTGATGATCTGAGACAGAGGATTATGGCTGAAGCACACGGGGCACGATATTCTATTCATCCAGTGCCACCAAGATGTACCGAGACTTGCGGGAAATTTATTGGCGGAGTGGCATGAACAAAGATATAGCAGCATTTGTAGCTAAGTGTGCAACATGCCAACAGGTTAAGGTTGAACACCAAAGACCTGGTGGTATGATGCAAGAGTTTAGTATTCCCACCTGGAAGTGGGAAGAGATAAATATGGACTCTGTGATTGGTTTACCTCCTTCCTGAAGCCATCATGATTCCATTTGGGTTATGGTTGATAGGTTGACTAAGTCTGCTCATTTCTTGCCTGTTCATACTTTATATACTGCTGAGGATTATGCTAGATTGTATATCTTAGAGCTAGTTAGACTGCATGGAGTTTCCTTGTCTATCATTTTGGATAGGGGTACTCAGTTCACTTCTCAATTTTGGAAGGCTTTTCAGAAGGGTCTTGGTACCCAAGTGCTTTTGAGTTCTTCTTTTCATCCGCAAACCGATGGTCAGGCCGAGCAGACCATCCATACCTTAGAGGATATGTTGAGAGCTTGTGCACTTGACTTTAAGGGAAGTTGGGATGATCACTTACCGTTGATAGAGTTTGCTTACAATAATAGTTTCCACTCTAGTATTGGCATGGCTCCGTTTGAAGCCTGATATAGGAGGAAGTGTAGATCACCCATAGGTTGGTTTGAGATAGGTGAAGCGGCTGTGAGTGGTCCTGATTCGGTATTTGAGGCTATGGAAAAAGTTAAGTTGATTTTCGAAAGATTGAAAACTGCACAGAGTCGTCAGAAGTCATATGCGGATGTTAGAAGGAGAGACCTTGAGTTTGAAGTTGGTGACCTAGTGTATCTAAAAATTTCACCCATGAGGGGGATGAAGAGATTCGGAAAGAAGGGGAATCTTAGTCCCCGTTATGTTGGTTCTTACAAAATTCTTAGCCGTGTTGGTAAGGTAGCTTATGAGGTCGAGTTTCCTTCCGAGTTGTCCTCTGTTCATCCAATATTCCATGTCTCCATGCTTAGAAAGCATATTAGCGATGTTGTGGTAGTGGATTCCTCTATGAGTGCTAACATTCAAGAAAATCTTTCTTTTGATGAAATTCCTATTAAGATTCTTGATTTTAGTGTCTGAAGACTAAGGAATAAAGAAGTTCCCTTGGTCAAGATGTTGTGGCGAAACCAATCTGTTGAGGGTGCAACTTCGGAAGCTGAGGCGGATATGCAATCCCAGTACCCGCACCTATTTTCCGCGAACTCCGATCAAGCCGAAGGTACCGTTCTTTCCTAAATCATGCACTTTTGATAAGAGTTGCAGCAGTTCAGCTGCCATTTATTATGTGTTCAGCTGTAGTTTCTTGAATTTATGCACTCTATGTTGCATTCAGAGTGAGAAACGATGTGGTGATGAGTCTAACGAATGGTTTCAGATGTATGATCTATTCCCTATCTAATCTTGGCATGTCTATCGTCATTCGAGGACGAATGTTTCCATGGTAGGGATGATGTAATACCTCAGGAAATTTTTTGTTGAAATTTTGTGCGTAAACGTGTTGGGTTCTATCTTCTAGAATGAATTATAAATTTCTGTGTGGAATGTCTCAGATTATGACCCACCATTGCATAGAGTATCGAATAATCTTTCTAACGATATGTGGATCATCCAAAACGGACACCCGAGCGACGAGTTATGAACATTCTGATCGAACAGTGAATAGTAGTGAATAGTCAAACGTCCAGGAAAAAGTACTGAGGCCTGACGTATTTTTTCTCCAACTTTAAATGATAATAACTCCTCTTACACAATGATCTGGGTGAGATACTATATATCAATGAAAAGATATGAGAGTCCTCTTTCTAATGAAATTTGTTTCATCCAATTTGGATATTGGAGTAAAACGTTATGATTGATCTACTTCAGACTATCAAAACAGTCCACCAAAGGACAGATTCGAGAATTATATGATTTTTAAGGGAGTTTTGGTCATTCCCGCTCACCCAAAATCCATCCAAACCCTATATTAAAGCCTATTAGAAGAATTATATGTTATATTTCATCAAATTCCCTCGAAAAGAAAACCCTAAGCTCCTACATCCAACTTCAAGAACCTCCAAAGGTCACCATTAATTTTGCAAATTTATTCAAGATTCCAAGTTCCTCGTTCAAGAACACCAAGAACCATCATTCAAAGGAACGATTAACATCTCAAAAATGAGTATCGATCTAAATTTCATCATTCAAAGTATGTGGGGTGTTTTCTACAAGAACTCTCTGTCGTTCTTGTGCCCAAAAGTAATTTTCTTTACAAAGGCATGATTTATATTTGATTTTTTTATGAATTTGAAGCATGAACCCATATCTTATGATGATTATTATGAAATCTTGATGTTTATGCTTTTGAAAGATGAATTTACATGTCTGGTGATATAAAGTATGAATCTTGAACGATATTTATCATGATTTTGATATTTGGGTCGTGAATCCCCATTGGAAATTGTATTTTTTTTAAAAGTGTGTGTTATAAGCACGTTGATGTTGAATATTTGAGATATTTTTAATGATTTGACCTTTCGGTCTTAATGGAGTTGTTTTGAACTTGAGTGTGAAAGAAATCCACAACATGGTTGATTTTGATAGATGGGAAGCATGATGGCTCCCGATGTATATTTATATATTACTAAAATTCTTTTATTATGGATTGTCTTGAAATTATCTGAGCTAAGTTCGGGAGAAATATTTAGCACCGAGTGGGAGGTATAAAGAGACCTTACTTCCCTAGAACTACGTGCCCCCGTAGGAGTGAGCTTGAGGCTGATTTATATAGTGATCACTAGTTTGTATGGATTTGATATCGTTAGTCCTACTCCAATGGCAAGGATAGGACGGCTCTCCCCAACGTGGGTTGTACGTTTGACTCCATGTAGATCACATGATTTATGTCGGTTATAGTATCTGTTAGTGTATGTGTGTTTCCTTGTGTCTATGGTGAATGGTGAAGTAATTTGAAAGTGGAATTGTGAAAGTTATTCTTTCGAAAGACTTAAATGATATTTACATTATGAGAATTGATATTCTTGATAAACTGAAAGTTATTGACAAATTATATGATGACTCACATGTGTTATTGTACTTATTTCATCCTCTCATGATTATGATGATTTTCTTCGGGCTATGTGATTCTTTCATACATCTTTCATATTTCTTATAAATATTTATGATGACGATGTTTATACAACTGCATACACCCCCTATACTTATTTCCTTTCCATGGTACTGACCCACATCTTCGGATGTGGGCTGCATTTTCTCGGAATGTAGGTTCAGGTGCTCAGTTCCAGGTTCAACAGTCATTCCTCGGGCACGCTGTTCTACATCCTCTGTTGTGTTGAGTTCTCATGTTCTGAGGATGTGATGTCTGATGTTGTTTTCACGGAATTGCTTACATTTCATAACTGAGTATGAGTCAGTTGGGGTATGTCTCAATGGCTCGCTATTTTATTGATTTTCTTAGAGTCTTGTCAGACTAGTATAGATGTTGGGAGTTGACTAATAAGTCGTGTTTTGTTATCTTTCTGAAATTCATTTATTCTTGGATGATGATTACTCAGTTGATATATAAGGGTTATTTGTGGAAACCCCGTTGATTTGTGTTGAACTGAATGAAAATGGCTCAAAGGGTTAGCTTGGGGCTACTCGTAGCCTTAAGCACCGTGTGACGCTCCGGGACCCTTTTTGGGGGTGTTACATTTACCTCCACCAATACTCCTTCTGTTTATTCCATGAGCGAACACACAAGGATAATATCACTTTACCACTAACTCGGTCATATGCAAAAGAATTTGCTATACATACTTCCAATAAATCACACTTTCCACTTTTCTTTCCACTATACCTCTCAACCCCATTCCAATCAGCACGAGAAAACAAGATACACAAAGATTCGCTAGTGAATCAAAATAAGCCTTACCCGGCTTCACTAGTCTTTGATTTTTCATTTTGAAAAAAAAAGAATTTGAGATGGATAACAAGGCAATTATGCTAGTGAATCGAAAGAGACCCACATGGCTTCACTAGACTTTCAGTTCCAATATCATAACGATAACAAGGTTATGAGAGGTAGAAACTCGCCATACAATAGTTGATAATCTAAGAATACACATCTTACTCTATCTTAACTAAAAGAATCATAAGGAAGAGGACATAACATTGAACTTAGGAAACTTATAACACGTTGGTAAGATCTTCTCAGGCCACTTTGTGAGACTTCTAAAATTTCTCTCTTGTAAGTCTAAGGGCATTGTCAGGAAATGAAATTAAAACTTGCAGATCATGTCACATCAAAAATAGTACATAGATAAAGAAGTATTAATTATCATTATGGATTCTAAGAAGGAATCTGGAAGCATAACTGATTGGGATTATGGCACGATTCAGAAGGAAGGCATGATAAGACACTAATATGATACTTTTTAGCTCATTTAAAACTCCGTAACTATCTATAGAGACTATGTAAGAAAGTACTATCTGCAAAGAGTTGAGCTTGACTGTCTCTAATACCTCAAAAATAAGTTGGGGATTCCCTGAATAGAGGAAGATGAGAATCTGCATAAGTTTCTCAAATAACCTATCTACAGCACAATCTAAGACTTGAAAGAATGGGGACCTTTTCTAAATATCTTGTAGCCTCTCGAAGAAAAGTACAGACGTCTCCGTACCACTCCGCAAGACTCTACTAGACATGGCTTCATAGACACCCTAGGATGCTTGAACTCTGGGTTGTGATACCAAGTTTGTAACGCCCCGAAATTTGGTCCCGAGACATCACACGATGCTTAAGGGCACAAGTGACCCCAAGCTAACTCTCCTACTGGCATAACTCATAAGAAACTGGATAAAATGCTTAAATCTACATAAAATCAGTGAAAATATAGAACTTCTCTGAACTTTATCAATATAAATACGAACTTTAAAAGATTACAACTCTACTTTTACCAAACGAAACTAAAACTGAATACATCAAATTCTACTGACCGTTTATGAAGCCTCTACTGGTACTGACTTCATATAGCTGGGTCATGACTCCCAACTATCCAAGCTCAATACGACTAAAATAAGAAAATACAATACTTCTCAAACTATATAACCAACTTATGACCTCGAATCAAAAGGACTCATCACCTGCTGACTGGGAGCGGCGAACTGACTGAATGCGGTATCTGTGCTACAACTTGCACCTACATTATAAGACACTATAGCATACAGAAATATATGGGGATCAGTACTTTAAGGAATGTACTGAGTATGTGGGGGTGCAATGCAACATTATAAATAATATCATAAATGATTTTGAAAATCATACGTGCTAACGAGAACGACTTTCTTTGCTTGAATTAATTGAACTATATTCCTTGTAAATCATCAATAGTAATACAAGCATTATATATCTCATAAATCATTAAAGTCAACTCAAACTCTTTAAATCATGACTTAGAGTTACTCGGTAACTCATGAAACTTGAACTCTTATGGACTTAGGAGTTTCTTAGAACCTACATAAACTAAACCATGTGAGCCACATAGAATCCAACATTTTTCCCTCCTAAGGATAGAACCCCATATTGGCAGGAGCGTCGTACTCTTTCTAGGGAGTATAACCTCAATTTCATTATCCCAATCCCATACTCAGCCTCTGGACCACAATTATCAACATCAATTCTATGGTGGCACATAGTTTTGGGGAAATACCATATTTCCCGCTCGGTGGTAAATACTCCTCTCAGAATTAACTCAAAACGCGTTAGGAAATCCACCACAAACTTTACAAGGGTCTATCATGAAGACCAAATCAAATTTCTTTCTCATTTATCAAATCATAATTAATTTGTTGATTCCTAACTCGACTCAAATCAAATCAATCTTTCTCAATATCAAAATATATTGATTGATTACATCATGGCAACATCATTCACATTGAGGAAATATCAAGACTCATTGTAACAACTAAATCTCGTGAATCAATATACTCAATAATCCAATTTGTCATAAGAAAGCTTAAAGCTTGACACATCTCTTGAAAGAACTTGAAATACCAACTCATGGTAGAAACATGAAATTCACAATATTATATATCAAGTCATAATTTGGAAATTGTAAAATAATCATGTATCAAAAACTTCAAGAAAACATCATACAACTCATTCTTGACTCTCAAGCTCAAATATCAATATATATATTCAATAATCAAACTTTTCATAGAAAAGCTTAAATCATGACTCTTATGTCAAATCATTCGAATATCGTCAACTCATAATAACAATATTCAACTCATGGCATAAGTTTTCAATTTAAGAAATAAAATGATGAAATAGTCATGTGTATCAATCTTGAATAGTTCAAATATCATAAATTATAAATAAAGAAATTTGGGTGTGATCCCGTTTTGCAAAATCATGAATTTCAATAGTAGAAATTAAATCTTTGGGCATAAGAACGAAAGAAGTGCTCTTGTTCAAAACTCCACATACCTTGATTATGGATTTGAATGAAGAAACTTGTTATAGACTCCTTTTCCACTTCTTGAGTTAGGGTTCTTGATTCTTTTGACTTCGGTACCTTGAATCTTGAACCAATTTGTGAAATCTATGGTTGGATTCTTGAAGTTCTTTGAAGAAGGTTTGATTTTTAGGTTGAGAGAAAACCCTAGATTCTTGAATATTCTTGGAAGAGAAATGAGAGAAAATTAAATTCTCTTTTATACTTGGATATATATATAGAGAGAGAGGGTCAAAATTGGTGAAAAAGATCAAAATACCCTTTTAAAAACGTCCCTTAATTACTGGAAAAAATGGCTGACGACATTTATAACAGGCCGTCACAAAATGTCGTAAAAATAAAGGTGGATTTTATGAGTTTCTGCCTAAGGCTGACGATGTCATCAGAAATGTCGTACAAAAGGTTATAGGCCATCAAAAACGTCGTCAAAAATGTGACAGCCCATCAGAAACATCGTCACACCTTTTAAGATTGATATGCTGGAGTAAAATGGGTATAACTCTTTCCTTCGATATCAAATTTTGGAGAAATTGGTATTGTTAGAAAGATAATTCAATTATATATCTATTGATAGGTCAGAAGATCAAAAATTTCAAATATAATGAGAGATATTCTTATTTGAAATTGACTATACCAATATCCTTCCCAAGAATTCAATCGGTAAGGAAAGTTTTGATTCGCCCAATCGTTAGGACATCTTTGAGGCCTTAATACACACCATAATTGATTAGAAAACAACCAAAGAACCATAATTTATTTCTCAAGAGCTTGATTTATGGTTGCACTATTGGTTAGGGTCTCGGGGAATTACAAAATGGCTCTAACTTCCTCACCTGGTGGCCAATTCGGGTGAATCTTAAGTCGATGGAAATCTTATCTAATTCTCTACATGATAGAAAGTGGAATTTAGGGAAATAAAACATGATATAAACAAGAATCACTTTGGAAGTCATCCATAGTCACTCAAAAGATAAATTTAGGCTTAAGAAATGATCGGGGTATTACAAAGGATTTCATCAGACCTAGTGTTTCCCTATGGGGTGATCCAGTTCTATTCATGCATAAAAAGAGGTGCTTTAAGAATGTGTATAGACTTTAGAAATATAAACAAGGTTACCATCAAAATCAAGTACCTCATTCCTAGAATTAATGATTTGTTCAATCAGCTTCAGGGTGCTCGATGGTTTTCCAAGATTTACCTTAGGTCAAGGTACCACTAGTTGAAAGTCAGGGAGCAAGACATTCCAAAAATGGTTTTACAAATAAGGTGCGATTATTTTTAGTTTGTGGTTATGTTGTTTAGACTAACAAATGCTTCTGAAGCCTTTATGGACTTGATTAACATGGTCTTCAAGCAATACTTGGATATGTTCGACATTGTCTTTATAGATTACATACTAGTATATACACGAAGTAAGGAGGAATATACATATTATTTGAGAATAGTACTGCAAACCCTCAAGGACCGTCAATTATAGGCAAAGTTTAGTAAGTGTAAATTTTGGTTAGAGTCAGTTACCTTCTTGGGCACATGATTTTAGGGGTTGGTACTTATGTGGATCATCATAAGACTAATGTAGTGAAGCACCATCCTAGATCCTTCACTCCATCTAATATCAAAAGCTTTTGGGGTTTGGCTTGGTAGTATAGAAAATTTGTTGACAGGTTTTCCTCCATAGCCACATTATTAACTAAGCTGACACTAAAGAAGTCAAAGTTTATATGGTCGGATAAATGTGAGAAGAGTTTCTAAGAATTAAAGGATTGATTGACTTTGGCACCATTGTTAGCCCTGCTAGAGGGGTTAGATGGATTCGTGGGGTATTGTGATGATTCTAGAGTTTGATTAGGTTGTGTGTTGATGTAAAATAGGAGAGTAATAGCTCATTCCTTCAGGCAACTTAGTGATCATGAAAATAACTACCCAACTCATAATTGGGAGTTAGCTGCCATGGTGTTTTCTCTAAACATTTAGAGGCACTATCTTTATGGTGTACATGTTGATATTTTCACTGACCACAAAATTCTTTAGTATGAAATTTCTCTAAGGGAGATAAATATTCATCAAACAAGGTGGTTGGAATTATTGAAAGATTATGACATGAATATGCTTTATTATTTGGGTAAGACTACATGATGGCAGACGCACTGAGTAGGCTATCTATGATTAGTATATCTCATATGAAAGGAGAATAATGGGAGTTGGCCAAAGATGTGCATAGGTTGGCCATTTTGGAGTATGCTTGCTCAACATGGATAATGGGGGAGTAGTTGTTCAGAATGGTTTGGAATTACCTCTGGTTGTAGAATAAAGGAGTAGCAGTGTAATGGTTCCATACTTAACCAAATATTAGAAATAGTCCAGCAGCAAAAGGTTGAGGTTTTCTCCCTAGGGGTATATGGTGTACTTAACTATCAAAGTAGGCTTTGTGTTCCCAATATAGATGGGTTAAGTTAAAGGATACTAGCCTAGGCTCATGGTTTGAAGTATTCTATTCATTCTTGTTCTACTAAGACATACCTTGATTTATGAGAGATTTATTAGTGGAATGATATTAAGAGGGATATAGCTGAGTTTGTACCCTGGTGTCCCAATTACCAACTAGTTAAGGTTGAACACCAGATATTGGGTGGTACGCTATAGGATATCATCATCCCTACTTGGAATGATAAGTAGTAGATATGGATTTTATCACAGGGTTGCCTCGTACAAGATATCAACATGATTCAATTTTGGTCATAGTCTATCGAATGACCATATCAACTCATTTCCTATCTATTATGAATTCATATACGATAGAAGATTATGCCAAAATATACATTCACTAGTTAGTAAGGCTTCATAGGATACCATTGTCCATCATTTCAGATAGAGGCACGCAATTCACTTTCTATCTTTAACAATCATTTCAAAAAGGCCTTGGTATAAAGGTTAAGCTTAGTACTACTTTTCATCCATAGAGTGATGGTCTAACTAAACATATAATTTAGACATTGGAAGACATTTAGAGTTTGTGTATTATACTTTAATGTAAGTTTGGATGATTATATATCTTTGATCATGTTTTCTTATAATAACAGTTACCATATCAGTATTCATATGGTTTTATTTGAAACATTGTATGGGCATAGGTGCAGATCACCTATAAGATTATTTGAGGTTGGTGAAGCAACGTTGATTGGGATAGACTCTATTCTTGAAGCAATAGAAAAGGTTCAGTTGATTCATGAAAGATTAAAGACTTCTTAAAGTCATTAAAAATGGTATACAGATGTAAAGAGAGAACTTAGGTTTGAGGTCAGTGATTGAGTATTCTTGAAGCTCTCACCCATGAAAGATATACCGAGATTGGGAAATAAAGGAAAACTGAGTCCCCAATTTATTGGTCCATATGAAATATAAAAATGTGTAGGAGAGGTCACTTATGAATTGGACCTTCCTCAAGGGTTAGTTGCGATTCTCCCTATTTTCCATATTTTGATGCTTAAAATGTTTACTGGAAATCCTTCCTTAATAGTTTCCGTAGAGAGTATTGGGGTCAAAGATAGATTGTCGTATGAAGAAATTCCTGTTGAGATACTTGATAGGCAAGGTTGAAGACTAAAGAATAAGGATGTATCATCAATTAGGGTTCTTTGGAGGAACCATTTGATCGAAGGGGCTACTTGGGAAGCTGAGGAAGACATGATGACCAAGTACCCTCATCTCGTTTCTTCTGATTCATTTCCTATCGAAGGTAAATCATTATTTCCAAGTAATTATTTCCTTTTAAATTTGTTTAAGTATTCCTATATTGTATTATTTGTTTGTGGGTCTTTAAATTCTAGTGATAAGTTATATGCTTGATTGTAAGTTCATTGTAGGGGAGTCAATTCTATTCCAAGATCTTTACCCGAAATGAGTCTCATTCGAGGAAAAATGATTCAAAGGTGGAGATATTATAATGACCTATGCTTTCAAGGTCACTGTGGAACTTATAACTCAGTCCTCAAGCTGTGAAGACTCTTCACGAGTCATATGATGTAGTCATAACCAAGACAATATGAAATGAGTGAAGTACTATTTTGGGTATGACTTGACTATAAGAATCATAAGAAGACCATATGAATCGTATAGTCCAGTCATGACTAGCTTAATGGACAGGCCTATAGTTTCTAGTTACATGATGACTCAACCCTAGGAGTCATCACGTGATGTCATCATCATATAAGGAGGGTCGTGAGATCAACAAGGTAGGTCCTCTAAGTTTTTATCTAGGTTACGAGAGGTTGCTACAAGTCGTAGTGACATGTTATGAGTCATAGGATACGACTCATATCCAGACCAGTACATACTTTCCTTATTTCTACCAAAGTTATGAGTCACTAGGTGAACTCATAGCCAGATATTATGATTCATGAGTGACTTATGGTGACCGAAGGTCAAGTTTCGATAAGTTCAGTTGAGGAACATTTTTGGTCTTTTTACATCTTAAATCTTCCAACATATAACTTATAGCCTAAGAAGAGGTGTTATTTTCCCCTACTTTCAATTAATTAACAACACTCATTCTCTTCCCTTCCCCAAGAACAACAAGACTAGGGTTTTCTCCCACAAAGATATCTCTAAAGCCTCTAAGTTCAAGTTCTCTTCACAAGTCAAGTAAATACAGGTATATGGGGTTTTGAACAAGGATACTGTTTCATCCTTTTGCTCAAAAAATTTGATATTTAAGGTAAAATTTACATGTTTTAGTTAGAGATCATAACTAAGTTCTCATATTTTTGAAGCATAACATTATCATGTGATTGAAGGATTTAAGTGCATAACAGTTTTCTTCTATTCATGTTTTAACATTCAAGATTACTATTATGACTTGAATTTCATTAGTTGACTTGAAATTTTTATAAAAGGTTTGATATGTAAGTATTATTCATGATACTTTGACATAATATTTATGAAATAAGTGTGAATTTCCAAGGCTTAAGCATAATCGCCAAGTTTACAAGAAACCTATGTTTTAAGCTTCAGTTATATGTAATACAACATGATTTAAGTTCATCTTGATCTTTTGATATAAATAAGACATGAAATCCACAATTATTACTTCTCATTATGATTTAAGTAAATAGAACTATAATTGGTTTTTCAGTCTACAAACCCTTATGCTATTTTAAAGTGGATATCTTAAGTATGAGCCTATGATGTTGGGTGTATTTATATACTTTAGAGTCATTATCTTAGCTTATTTGGAGAATAATTCGTGTGCTTTATGTGTTAATGATGATATAATAAGCATCTAATTGTTGAAGTTTGTGATTAAAATGTTCAAAGGTTTTTTTAAAAGAGTTTGGTTTCAAATCCATCATTTAGAGCCTAGACGAGAAAACAAGTTTTACTAGCTTGAGCTAGGTGTTGTTCTAGTCTATCAAGATAGATTATAATGTGTTTAATAAGTTCATAACTGTTTATAATATGTAAGTATGTGTGGAAAAACTTGTTTATAATGTTTTATGTGAAATTGGATCAAGTCAAGATTCAAAACACTAAACAAAGATCAATGTGGGAAAGCTAGTCTTAGCTCGAGTTTCTAGTTCATCGTTATGAATGTTATGTTGTTTTGAGATATAATGCATGGTGTTTAATGATTTAGGATGCTTGTGTAGTATATTATGATGATATATTGATGAGTAACAAGCTGAAATGAAAGTGAAAATAATACCAAAAGGCTTGGAATGGATGTCAAATGCACTAGGAGAAGTTTAACATCAAATTGTCACATTCCAGTGCGCCTAGGCGATATAGGGGAGACACCGCCTTCACTCAGGAGGTCTAAGGAAGATTTATAACCCTTTTTATTGGTGGAATATAGCAATCAATGCCTCGAGCAGTCCAGGGGTCCAAAGGAGGAGATACCCTCTCTATTCCTTACATGGCCAAATCTATCCTACTATAAATACACAACCTTAATCACTTTGTATACACTTTTGGACGTCTTGGATAATTAAGAGGGGACTATAAACACTTTATTTATGGTTTAATTCTCTTTACTTTAGATTTTTAATAGATTTGATTGTGTATTCAATTATTTGCATCATGATTATGTCGATTAGTGGCTAAACGACCACTTTACGGGGTTAAAGCCAAGAACATGATTACTCTCATTTTGAATTAAGTTATATGAATTGATATATATATATTGTCAACCTTATGATCTCTATAGGGGTAATAGAAAGATAGAATGTGGGGATGAATAGAGTAGGGTTCTTATTCTTTTATTAAATAAGAAATTTGAATTAGCATCTAGGATAGGGATATACCTAGAAGCCTTTCTTGTCTCACATGTTAGAAGATATCGTAATTCATATAATTGGATTATTACAACCCCTCTCAATGATGTAGTTATAATGTCCAAGTAGGTAGAAGATTAGAGGTCGGGAGACTATCATCATACGATAAACCCTACAAATCAATAACCAAGATAAGCGATTTAACGAATGAAGTCTAATAGCATAGTATGATTATTCGTAGTGATTTGACCTTAGGTTTCCATTCATTTATTATCTCAAGTCTTTACTTTTACGTACTGTTTACTTTACTTCAATTTACAAACTTTCCAAACACTTTTGATTGCGCTTGCACTAAATCGATTTTATTAGTAAACTAAAATTGAATAGTTGTTATAACAAATCTCTGAGGGATTGATATTTGGATTTTGTAAGGCCACAATATTTCTTGGTAGATTATGTACACTTGTGTGTGCACTAGGGCACTGTTAAGTTTTTGGCTCCGTTGCTGGGGACTTGTAAATTAGAAACTATTTGAGTTTTTTTTTTATTTTTTAGATTTCTTTGGTGCTTTACGCTTGGTGTTGGTTTTGAATTTGCAAAAAATAGGTTTTCAGGCTAGTAAGCTGGCAAGGGACAGGGAATTAGTTAAACCAAGCCCCAAACTTAAGCAACGCTTCTATCAACGAAGGAGAGAAGGAATCTTTCTCCTTCGTATTCCATAAATTGAAGAAGACCAATACAATCCTGCTCTCATGGCTACAAAACATCTCGCTCATAGGATAGTTAGACAAGTGGCAATCCTACTTCCAGTAAATTTGACCTTCCTTTTTTAGAAACCAACTGTTGGGGGTAATTTTGAGCTGAAGCAGAATATGGTGCAGCTTTTGATCAGTAGTGGACAGTTTACTGGGCTTTCACATAAAGATACACAAGTCCACCTATGAAACTTTTTTAAAGATCAGTGATACATTCATCCCTACTAGTGTGTCCACTAACTTTGTGAGGCGGACGTTATTCCCCTTTTCACTGTTGGGGGAAGCAAAGAAGTTGTTGAATGTTGAGCCAGCAAATTTAATCACAACATAGGATGACTTAGCCTGGAGATTCCTTATCTGATCATTTTTGTCTGGAAAGACTATGAGACTTCGTAGTGAGATTGCGTGCTTCAAACAAAAGCTAGATGAGAATTTATATCTTGCTTGGGAACATCTTAAAGCTCTTCTTCAGGACTGTCCACACCATCAACAGTCCAATAAGGTATTAGATCATACTTTTGTTGAGGTACTTAACCATGACACAAAAATTTTGCTAGATTAAGCAGTAAGTGGTCAAGCTCTAGAGATAAGGTATAATGAGTTGTATACCTTGTTGAACCAAATTACATAGGGTAATCCTGAGTGGCATTCAGACTCGAGGATGCTACAAAAAAGGTTGCAAGTATGTTAGAGGTAGATTAATTTACTGCTATATCAGCCTAAATTACTTCTTTACAAAATTAGATAAGCAATATGAAGTTGGGGGTTATGACCACAGTTATTGTAATTCAATATAATACAGGTTGGTATGAGGTTTATGGTAACAATGGGCATTTAGTGGCTATGTGTGCTGCGAATCCTGAGTCTGTGATGTTTGTGTGCAATGTTAAAAGGTTGAATTATGGAAATGCCTACAGTCAAAATTGGCCGACTCAACCACTAAATGCTCCATGAAACGCCTAATAATAATAATTTCAGCAGCATTAAGTTCAGAGTAATTAGGCCACAACTCAGAAAATCAATGTGGGAGAGATGCTGAAGCAAATTCTAGCTGGTCATACATATTTGGCCATAGATATAAAGAGCCAAGAAGCAACTACAAAGAGTTTGAAGTTGCAGATAGGGCAGATTCAGTAGGCATAAACTACTAGTACTCAAGGTAGTTTGCCAAGTGATACTAAAAATCCTAAAAAAGTAATGGCAATTACTTTGAAGAGTGGTAACGAGCTTAATGAAGAACCTCCAAATAAAACTAAGGAGGTAGATACAAAGTTGAGTTCCTTTTAGGTTTTCAAACAAGTTGCTAAAAATTTGAGAAAGTCTGAGTTCTCGAAATCAAAAGTTACTGAAGAGGTGAAAAAGATCCCACCACTAAGTTACCCCCCAGAAGCATATAAAGTCAAAAGAGGATGCATTCTTTAAGAAATTCTTTTACACATTCAAAGAGCTGCATATTATCTTACCTCTTTCAGAAGTTTTACAGGGAACCAATTACACTAAGTACTTAAGGGATGTGGTCACTAACAATGTTAAGCTACAGGATGTTGTGATAGTAGCACTCACTGAGGAGTGTAGTTCTATAGTAAAGAATAAGATGCCACAAAACTCAAGGATCTTGGGAGTTTCACTCACCCCATTTAAATTGGAAGCAGTGAGGTGATCCATACACTAAGTGATTTGGAGGCAAGTGTCAATTTGATGCCCCTCTACTTGTTCAACACCATAGGCCTGGGGAAGCCAAGACAGAGCATGGTGATACTCCAATTGGCATACCGAACCCTAGACTATCCTGAAGAAATTATAGAAGATTTCCTAATCAAGGATTATAATTTTATTATTCCTACTAACTTTATTGTTTTAGATTTTTAGGCAGACAAAAGAGTACCAGTCATCTTTGGATATCCATATTTAATGATGGGAGGATCATTGATTAATGTGAGAGAGGCCACGCTCACAATGAAGTTGGATGATGAAGAGCTGGTTTTTAAAGTGTTCAAACGGTTCAAGATACTATCCCACTATAAATATTTATGCATGATTATAGTGATTGAATGGGATAAGTGTGGGGTGGTGGATTCTGCTCTACCAAAGACCTTTTCAGACTTCCTTATAAAGAAGCCAAAGTCTCCAATACCATATCCCAACGTGAGACAGATTGATGAGCCTGAAATGGCAAAGTTGAGAAAGCTATTGGCCTTGAGTGTTCACACTTAAGAGGTTAGAAATGAATACGAAGATGGCATCCTAGTGTGAGAAAGAGGAGAAAGTAAAATGGCTAAGTTGATGTGGGTCATGCCGTGACACTAAAGCAGGCACTGCTTGGGAGGCAACCCAACTTAAGGTAAGTTTCTTCCATTATTTTTTAGTTTATACTTTACATATTTTCTATTTTGTTGAGTTACTGTTGATGGGAAGTCTAGTACCTGAAAACCTGAGCTAAGGAGCATGGCAAAGACTAAGTGTAGGGTCCCCTGACCCTTTTGATGTATAAAGATGCTATTAGCTAGCCTAGAGACCTCAAATAGTATTACAATCTCTAAATTTAAAGTTCACTTTAGGGTGGGGTAATTCCTATTTTTAGGGAAATTTTAAATTTTTTTGGTGTTAGTAAAAATGGGATATTCTTGTTAGTTCTATATTTGACCACATGATGCAGGTTATTTCGTTGTAAAATTATGTTGATCGTGTGAATTGCTACTATTGAGACTCCGGGGCTCATTTTTATGACTCTTGTACTTGTTATCTTAATTGAAATTCATGCTATTATTTGGTTGAGAGTCTATGATGATACTTATTGAGTTGAGAATGTATCATGTGTCATGTGAGGTTGTTTAATATTCCTTGTTGCATGTGATGTCTAGAACTTGCCTGGTGTGTATGAAAAATGAAATAAAGGATGTGAGTTTAGGAGATGATATACGCATTTCTTTGATATCCTTGTTTTATACTCTCTTTAACCTACCCTTGAGCATAATCTTAGTTAAACCCCTATTGAGCCTTTAGCTTTTCTTTGATAGCCTCATATGTAGCCTAATCCCCTTTCTTGATAGACCTTGATTTAATCCAAAAAAGCTTCTAAAAGCTTTAATGTAAGGATTAATTAAGTTAAGGAGTTAGAAAATTCAAGTAGGAGAAAGGTAAAATTGAAGCTCCATAGGGATAGTTATTGGTGTGTAAAAATTGGTGTGTTGTGGTTAGGAGTTAGAGAAATTTGTGCTTAACAAATCCCTATTTTTAGTCCTGTCATGTTACAATGAACCTATTTTTTCTCTAGTCCTTCTTGCATGTTGTGCACCTCAACTAAGGCAATTGCTTAAGTTGAGGGTGGATATCATAGGGGTGCATAACGCATAATGGGTGTGAAGAAGGGTAAATTCAAATGATGTGTACATAGCATTATCCCACTATATGGTATGTGAATTAGCTTAATGAGATGGGGAAAAATAAAAGAATTGGGTAGACAAAGGTGGTGTAAGTTGGTTGTTAGAGATTGGTCTTAATTGTATAATATGATGTATTAAAGTTCTTAGGGAAGATAGTCACTATTACTGGCCAAAATAGTTCCTACCCGTACCTTAGGCTACATTACAACCTTTAAAGACCTATTTGACCTTAAGCATTAACATTCTGATATAAGTTGAGTACTACACTAAGGGAAAGCTTATGGTTCATTATGTGTAACTTGTGAAATCCTTGTGAGAGTGAGAGAAATTTGATTTTTGTACCCATTCTATTGTAAATTATATTTATGTCAGTGTTTATGGGTAACTCTCTTATGGTGAAGGAATATGTTTGATCATAGTAATATGATTTGTATGATTTCTATGACTGAACAATATGTATGAATTTACCTACTTGGTGAGTCAATTCTTAAGGCTAGAGTATTTTGGAAGTAGTGTTCTTGAACTTTCAATTGTGTTGTAACATGTTTAGCGTAGTAACTTGCATTCCGTGTAGTCATTGTAGTACTAGCTTGAATGTATTGATTGTAGTAGAAGTGTAGAGTCTCCTAGACTTATGATGCTTAAAGAAAAGAGTTGTTCGAGGACGAACAAGGCTGTAAGTGGGGGGTGGTGATGTTAGGTGTATTTATGCAATTTAAAGCCATTATCTTATCTTATTTAGCCTTGTTTGGAGAATAATTCACGTACTTTATGTGTTAATAATAATATAATAAGCATCTAATTTTTTGAAGTTTGTGATTAAAATGTTCAAAGATGTTTTTAAACAAGTTTGGGTTCAAATCGATCATTTAGAGTCTAGACAAAACTAGTATTCCTAACTTGAGCTAGCTGTTGTTCTAGTCAATCGTGATGTATTATAATTTGCGTAATGAGTTACTAATGGTTTATATTTTGTACTTATGTCTGAAACAACTTGTTTATAATGTTCAAAGTGCAATTGGAACAAGTCAAGAGTCAAAATACTAAACAAAGATCAACATAGGCAAGCCTAGTATTAGCTCGAGTTCCTAGGTCATCGTTATGAATGTTGTGTTGTTTTGAGCTATAATCCATGGTATTTATTAATGTATTATTCTTTTGGAGTATATTTTTCTGATATATTAATGACGAACAAGCTGAAATTCAAGTGGAAACAACACCAAAAGGCTTGGGATGGACAACAAATGCACTAGGAGAAGTTTAACGTCAAATTGGCACATTCCAGTAAGCCCGGGCGATATAGGGGAAATGCCCCATTCACTCTAGAGGTATAAGGAAGATTGAGACCTCTTTAGAGCAATGGACTAGATCAGGCGATGCCTCGAGCAGTTCGAAGTCCAAGGAGGCAACGCCCCCTATATTCCTTACAGGACGAAATCTCTCCTTCAATAAATACACGACCTTGATCACTTTGTATACACTTTGGACGTCTCGAAGCATTAAGAGGGGCTTCTAAAAACTTTATTTAGGATTTAATTCTCTTTACTTTATATTTTTAATAGATTTAATTATGTATTCAATTATTTGGATCATGATTATGTTGATTAGTGGCTAAATGCCCCCTTTCCAGGGTTAACGCCAAGAACATGATTACTCTCATTTTGAATTAAGATTGTTTGAATTTATTATCCTCTTTGGTTGTTTGTTAATCCTTGTTTTAACTATTTTGCATATTCCCAACCCGTAGAATATATATATTGTCGACCTTGTGATCTTGGGAGGGGGAATAAGAAGATAGAACGTGGGGATGAATAGAGTAGTGTTCTTATTCTTTTATTAAATAAGAAATTTGAATTAGCATCTAGGATAGGGATATACCCAAAAGCCTTGCTTGGTTCACACGTAGGAAGATATCTTAATGCATCTAATTGGATTATTACATCCCCTCTCAATGATGTAGCTGTAATGTCCAAGTAGGAAGAAGATTAGAGGTTGAGAGACCATGAACATATGATAAAACCTATGAATCAACAACCAAGATAAGTGATTTAATGAATGAAGTTAAATAGCATAACAATTATTGATTGTCTCAAGTCTTTACTTTTCACACTGTTTACTTTAATTTAGTTTATAAACTTTCCAAACACTTTTGGGTACTCTTGCACTAAATCAATATTAATAGAAAACTAGAATTGAATAGTTGTTAGAACAATTCTCTGAGGGATCGATATTCGACTTTCTTTAAGGCCACTATATTACTTGATAGACCACGTAAACGTGTGTGTGCACTTGGGCATTGTCAGCCAATGCATATATTTTTGGTAGTAGTATTTAGCACCGATAAGGGAATGTGGATGAGCATATCTGTAATACCCCGTAAAAGTCTTAGCTTAATTCATCTCTCAATTTGCATGTTTAAGGGGTCCTAAGATTGGAAATATCACTAATTGTTGGGGACTTAGTAATTTTCCAAGACCCCTAAACTTTGATGATTTTATTTATGACCTTGTTGACCTTGGGACATCAATTTTTGAGTTGGTTCATTTTCAGGGGTGTTGAATGTATGTCTTAGGTGAGTTTCAAAACTTATGGATGGGCATAGGTGTATGTTTGGAAAATGAAAATAGTAGAACCACCGAGATAGACCTGTGGTACCCGGCCATTCTACTAAGATGGAGAACGTGGTGCCCGGTCTAGTCCGCTTGACTTGGTGCCCGTAATTTTGGGCTTACCCCGCCAGTCTAGAGCCCGTGTTGCCCGATGCCTACACATTTAACCTTTTTATTTAAACATCTAAGTGGCTTTTGGGTCATTTCCCCTGATCTTATTTTGTTCATAAACACAAATTGGGGCTCCCAAGGAGTATTATTGGTCCTTTTTCTCACAAATTCTCTCAAGAAAAAGCCTTCTCTTTCCCCAAGAACAAACCCTAATAGTTCACAAGAAATCAAGGAGTTTTAGCTTTAAGTTCAAGAAACCCTTTGGAAATCTTCAAGAAAACATCTATTAAGGTATGTGGGAGTTCATCCATGGGTCCCCTTTCACCTATAGAGTCCAAGAAACCTTTTTGATTTTAAATTATGAGTTTTACATCTTTAATATGAACTATCTCCATGAATCTCTTATTAATTCAATTTCAAGTTATGATTATAAGTGCTTTCAAGTGGAATGAGTCATTTCATGTTTTAAATGTTGTAATTTCCATGTATTGTTTGGTTGATTCAGAATTAATCCTGAAGTTATGAATTTAGCAAAGAAATCCTATTGTTTCCTCATGTTTAAGATATTTGTTTGTATAAGGTTGTGATTTTCAATTGTTTCTTGAAATGCCTATGTTTGGGTCTTTGAGCCATAATCACTTATTATAATATTTCAAGTTTGATATTGTATTTTATACTCATTTAATACTGGTGGGTTATGAACACCTGATACCTATATGATTTATATTAATTCATCTTTTCAAGTAATCAGATAGTTAATATATAAATTGTATCAGTATACTCAGATATTGATATTCATGATGAGCACTATTAGTTTATATGTTAATAATTACCCTAGAATCTGTATGCACTATTATTTTAAAATTACCATGATCTGAACTTATCATTTATTAGTTATCAGTGCATGCACCAGTTTATGATTTCTAGTGTCATTTCAGTTAGGAGTAGGATTTAGCACTGAGCAAACCCAGGGATAGGGGCTCACCTTCCGGTAGAGGGTGTGACCCTTAGCAACAATCCCTGTATTCCAGAACTACGTAACCAACATAGGTTAGAGATTTCATTATGCTTATATTTTTATACAACAGAACTATCCATTTAATACATATTAAATTAGTTGCTCAAGTAGTATGCTAGTTCATAGGTTAGCTTGGAATCACTTATGGTTTCAAG